>JAMKPZ010015660.1:0-36045 GCA_024699675.1 Amphibolis antarctica | reverse complement strand
TCCCTTTTTTAGCCACTGTGCATCTTTGGAGGTGGGTTTTATGGGCACACTGTTGGGATCACTGGAAGTTTTCGATATCTGAAATCCACACGCCAATTGGGATAACCGAATAATATTGTGATTTCTCTGTTACTTGGAGAATTGTAATATGGTATTTATCTCCCCTTCGATAGACAAGTGATGGAAGTAGTTGTTTTATTGGATGGAGAGTAGATTTTCGTTCTTTAGCTGGCCAAGGACTTTCCCTGCAAACACCGCATGTTCATGTTAAAAAAAAAAAATCAGTTCGTGTTTTCTTATACCATTCTGATAATGAGCACGAGTTGATATTATTTTTGTTGGTAGTGTTCAGCCAATTAATCACTAATCAGTTCATACCGATTACCAAGTGTGTAGGGTATTTAGGACCAATGTTGATATGAAATGAAACAATGAGTTGACAATTGCCTACCACGAAACTAAGAATTTTCTGGTTGGAATTGTTGTCAAATTTTCCACCTGTAAATTTTCTCTCTATTGTCTTTTTTTCACATCACCTTACAGCACAATTGTCTTGCACCTTTCTTCTGGTCTCCAACTCTTCACCACTTCCACTAGCTAATTGAAAGAAACACCATTAGCTCTGGTCTCCATTACTAAGCAATTGTGGTGTTTTATTGGTGTCTTCTTACTGCAGTGGCTGTTTAGGATCAATCACTGTTATGGCATTGGTGTCTTGGGTGTCCCTCCTTTATCAAGCTTCAGGCTTTACTTGGTGTTTCAGTCTATCTTGTTAAGTGTCTGTCTTGTATTTTAGGTACGCAATTTCATGCTACCTATTATAGGCTCCTTTTGCGTTACTTCATTGTGATATTTGGGGCTTCTCCCAGGTTGCATATGTTTCTGGATTTCATTATTATGTAGTGTTTGTTGACGATTTTTCTCGTGTGTCTTTGGTCTTCTTGTTAAAGAATCATCAACATTTTGTTGATGTACTCCAACAATTTTTAAATGAAATTCAAACTTAGTTTTCTGGAATTCTTAAAATTTTTCGCACTAATAATGCATTGGAATTTCTTCGTTATAATGTTTAGTCTTTGTGTACTTCTCGTGGCATTTTCCATCAAACTACTTGTACTCGTACATTTCAACAAAATAGTGTTGCTGAGCGAAACATCGTCACCCTTTAGATGTTGCATGTGCACTCATAGTTGAGATGAACATTCCTAAGTACTTGTAGTATGATGTAGTTGCTACAGTGTGTTATCTTTTTAATTGCATGCCTTCTTTACCCTTGGAGGGTGCAATTCCCTTGCATCGTCTCTCACCAAGGAGTGATCTTTTTGCTTTGCCACCCCGTGTCTTTGGTTGTGTTGCGTTTGTCAAGAACCTCACCCCTGGTCTTGATAAACTCTCCCCTTGCTCTCTCAAATGTGTCTTCGTGGGATATCCTTATTTACAAAAGGGGGTATCGCTGTTACCATCCTCCTACTCGACGATACTTCATATCTATTGATGTCGTTTTTCTTGAGGATACTCCTTATTTTATTGGTCTGTTTGCTGCCCCTGATGATCCTATGCTATGTCTTGTTCCTGTGGCTTTGGCGCCTCCTTCTCCTGCCTCGGTGTCACCCTCTACTGTTACTCCTGCACTACCTCCCTTGCAGGTTTACCAATGTCGTTGCCCCCCCCCCCCCCCATTGCGACTCTTCCACTGACTCCTGCCACTCCTCTTGTTGCAGATCCGGTTCCTTTTGACCTTGATTTACTCATTTCTTTGCGAAAAGGTATCCATTCTTCTACCTTTTATCCTATTTCTAGTGTCCTTTCCTATTCCCACCTTCATCCTACCTTTCATTGCTTTGCTCTTGCTATCTCCTTAGAATCTTTACCTAAGGATTATTGGCATGCACTTACCCTTCCACAATGGAAGATTGCTATGGTTGTTGAGTTGTAGGCCCTTTGTGATCATGGCACATGACGGTTGGTCCCTTGTCCTCCCTTAATGCTTGTTATTGGTAGCCGTTGGGTGTTTGCCATTAAACGCAATCTAGATGGTAGTGTGGTTTGGTATAAAGCTAGATTGGTGGCTCGTGGTTTTACTCAGACCTATGAAGTTGACTATAAAGCCACATTTGCTCCGGTTGCATGTCTCAACTCAACTCGCATCCTCTTTTCCTTGGCATTGTTCAGGGATGGTCCTTGGCCCAACTTGATGTTATCAATGCCTTTCTTTACAATGAGTTGAATGAACATGTTTATATGGAGCAATCACCAGGCTTTGTTGTTCAGGGGGAGTCCACTCATGTTTGTCTTCTTTAGAAGGCTATTTATAGTCTTAAACAGAGCCCTCGGGCTTGGTTCACCAAGTTTAGCATGGTTCTTACATCATGGGGGTTCAAGAAATGCATTGTGGACAGCTTTGTATTCATCAAGATGTACAATTTTAACTGTATATGTGGATGATATCCTTTTAATAGGTGATACTAAATGTATTCAATTGATGAAGAAATATTTGGCAAAACATTTTGCTATTAAAGATCTGGGAAAATTGAGGTACTTTCTTGGCATTGAGATTGCATATTCCAAGAATAGTATAATACTTTCTCAAAGTAAATATGCCTTGGACATCTTGAAAGAAACTAGCAAATCTTGGATATGCAAGAGACAAGGGAGACAAAAAATCCACTTCAGGGTACTGTACTTTTGTTAAGGTAATTTGGTCACTTGGAGGAATAAAAAACAAAATATGATTTCAAAGTCAAGTGTAGAAGTTGAGTATAGATCTATGTCTCAAACAACTAGTGAGTTAATATGGATAAAATCTCTACTGTCTCAACTAGGTGTTAAAGTTTCACTACCAATGTATATGTATTGTGATAATCAGACTGTCATTTATATCACTAGCAATGACACCTTCCATGAAAGAAACCAAACACATTGAGGTTGATTGTCACTATGTTCAAGAGCTTTGTCTTGCTAGCACCATTTGCACTCCATTTACTCGGTCTGCATAACAGAAGGTTGACATCTTTACTAAGGTTCTAATTAATGGGGTTTTCAGAGAACTTTGTAACAAATTGGAAATGGTTGATTTGTATTCTCCAACTTGATAGGGAATGTTAAGAGTCATTATATTAGTTGGTTTCTTAGGATCCACTTAAGGATCCATTTATGTAACTGGTCTATATAATGCCCAAATCAATGAAAAACTCTAAAAGCTTTTCTTCTGCATTTTTCCATTTTTCAACTAGCTATTTAGAAAATGAAATGTTGGAGAACTATTTAACCAGTTAGTATTTGTATTAAAGTGTGGAAGTGTACAATAATTTTTATCCCATTAAATGGAAATTATTGTGGTGATCATTGAAAGGAAAATGATTTCCTATAGGCTATATTGATATTGTAAATGCCATACTAGAAAGTGTAGTTAGTAGTGTTAAAATTATAAGAGGAGAAAGTAGAGGATAGACACAAGTTTGCACTAAGGTTTTTGTTTGAGTCCATATCTATTTGTCTTAGTTATGAGTGAAATAACTAAAACAAATTCTAGGAAAAATACCCTAGTGTATGTTATTTATTTGAGGCATGGTTTTGGTTGAAAAAAATAAAGCAAGAATAATTTTTAAATTAGAATTATGAAGAGATAATTTAAAAATCAAAGAATTTATTTTAAGTCAAAAATTGAATAATAGAATATAGGTTCAATGCAAATAGGAATAATGACGAAGGTATACAATTAGATGGCTGTGAGATTCATAAAAGTAAGGCTTTTAAGTATTTAAGATCTTTAATAAGTAGTAACGAAAAAATTATAGAGGGTGTTATTCATAGGATCAAAGTAGAGTAGATGAAGTGGAAAAATGATGCTAAAGTGTTAAGTGACAGGAGGATATTCTTAAACTTAAAAGAAAAATTCTATAAAATTGCTATTTGTCTTGGTATACATTGAGGTTTAAAATATTAGACTGGCAAGTATGATCATATGTAAAAAGATAGTGTTATGGACAATAATTTAAAAATTGATATAGATTGTCAAAATTTCTAATTCACAATACCCTCTTTATTCTCATTTTTATCTTTCCCAAATTTCATTTTTATCAATCCTAATACCCCATATATTCTTGAATTGACGAATTCTGTCTCAGATTTCATTTTAATCAATCTTGATACCCCCCATGCATTCTTGAAAATATGGCAAATTGAATGATTGGTTGTTGAGGATCAATCTGAACTGTAACATGGATTATATTTAATTATAACTTTGATTTTATTAAAATGTAACTTGATATATATTATAACGTAACTTGAATTTTAAATCATTTATCATTATGAGTTTTTTTTGGTTATTTATACATGATTTAAGAATCTTCACATTCAATTGTCTAGAAAATGGATTTTGGTATTTTTATTTGCTTATTATAACTTATTTTATCTTATCACAAAGTTTTAAATTGAAATTTAGGTTTTTTTGGCTACTTTCACAAAAGTATTGCATTTTCATTAATACAATCTTTGATCCTCAATGCATTTCCTTTTTCTAGATGATTGATCTTCAATATGATATTGATATTTGAAACATTGATTGCAGAGATAAGAATGCTTAAATAAATGAGTGGTAATGATATAAAGGAGAAGTTAAAAAATGATTTTATTAAGAATAGAGTAGGGTTATTAATTGAAGATAAGAAAAAATTAATTTAAATGGTTCAATCATATCTTTAAGAGGCTAAATGATGTACCAATTAGGAGATGGGGGTTAATTAATGTAGAAGAAACTAGAAGTAGAGGAAAACATAAATCTACATAGTTCGGAATTGTGAAAAGGGATTTAAATTTATGTAATTTAATTGTAGATTTGACTATTTATAGAAATACTTGGAAGAAAGGGATTCCTGTAGCCAACGTCACATAGTAGGCATCTTGCATGACTTGCATTGCATCTTCATGGATATTCTTAACTGACTAAATTGCATTAATCATATATTTCACCAATCTTGGATTTTGAACTTGGTGGAATTATGTTTCCATCAAGATCTTGATTGTTTATGTTAGATCTTCACACTAGATCTATGACACCCAATACAAGTGTGGGTATCATTATTAACATGGGCATTAGTACAGATGCATTAATTTTTCAAATTTGATGACACAAATACAAGCACGAGTATTACTCATAATAACATAAATACGAGTATAATTAATTATAGAGAAAAAGAGATTGACTATAGTTATTTTTTGGTTGTTAGAATATCTTTGGCATCCAACTTTGTTGACTTTGCTTTCACATCTCTGGTCATCTTCTAGCACTATTGCCATTCCTAGCATTGCTTATGCCATTGCAAGTATCATCTACATACCAGACTTTTTAAGGCAGTTACTCAGGTGTTGCTTAGGTATTAAGGTGTGAATTGTTTACGTGTTGTCTTGAATTAGCAGTTCTTTTGTCAGATATGTTTATTTAAATATATGTTTTTCAAATTTTTAAATATTTTTTATTTCCAAAAAAACTTAAATGTAAAGTTTTTGATGGATCACTTCTAAAATTTACGTTAATATTGAAATATATAATTATGCATATTAAATGTAAAGTTTTTGATGCAACTCAGGTGTTGCTTAGGTATACTCTGGAAAATTTCAATTTTCTTTCTTGATATTTTGGATGGTACAAACATCAGGAAAATCAGATTTTCATTTTCAAAAGTTCTGTTTCCAGATTTTCTGCTTGGCACAACCCTAAACCCTAGAAAATTGAGAGAAAATCTGAAATCTGGCCATTTCCTAGTATCATATCATTGTTTAATACGCATTGGGATAATATTGAATGTGAAGATGTAGTTTAGGTTAGAGAAGGATGATAGTTCATGAAGATTAATTTTCTTTTTCTTTAAGTAGAGAATGCACAATGGGAAAACACCTTTTTCAATGTAGGAATATTTATCCTTTTATTATTCAATGAGTCTAATATTTCCTATTTAACTCTAACAATGTTGTTTTAGAAGAATATTGAGGCGTCCAATTGGATTTCAACTTAAGGAGTGTGATAATATGACAACATAACTGTTGCCATCTTTCACAGCCTAGGATTTAGGATTTTGAATTTAACCCATTTACTGTCATTATTATTGAGTTGGTTCCTAGGTGCCAAGACAGAACAAGGTTAGGCATTTTACAGCTAGCTTTTCTTAAAATTTTCAGATCCTAATAAGATTCAAATTTCCTCCAACCTCCCCAAACTCATATAGTAATTTTTATGATTTTTTTGGTATATTTTAGTCATTTGAAATCTGATCTTTAAATTTTAAATTTTTAAGTTTTGTTTTTTTACATGTATTTATACTATAGATAGAAATACATGGAAAAAAGATTTGTGGCCGACCCACATTGTGAGATTATATACGTGTTGTATTTTTCACATGTATTTAACATATTATTGATTTTTTTATGATTTTTTCTTATGCATTTTATTTAAAAAATTAATAAATCATAACTTTTTCTTCGTATTTTGGTTGTATTACATGGTTTATAGCAATTAACATCCCATTTTGTGGTATTTCACATATATTTTGCATGCTTTACAATACTATTATAATTCTGCATTTTATTGGCGTAATCCTTACACTATGACTTATTCTTCATATTTTAACAAACAATATTAAATTGTGCATTGCAATTAACATCTGAATATATTGTATTATGCATATGTTTTTTATGTTCTACAAGATTATTATCATTTTCATCATTATTTTGCTGACAAAATCTATGTATCATGACATTGATAACTTGTTTTTCATATTTATATAATTTTTGCAACTAACATCTGATTTTGTAGTATTATACTTGTAATTGACACATTTTACTTCATTGGCATAGTGTAAATATATATTTGTCATACACATATATCTATTGTTAAATGTGTGCAACTTATTAAAAGAATTTTGTGTTGGTGATGCTTAGATGCCACTGCATTCAAGGCACCCTTGGTCAACATTTGGCCACCTTGACGACAAGTATACCTTGTCACATTCATGATTCAATTTTGTATGAACTGCGGCCTTATTGTCTCTTTATTCAAGATATATAATATGTCATAACCATCGTTAACTGTAACTTTGTCCATGAGAACATATCAGTGTTGTCTTGTTTCATTTGGGAACTTCTGTGATGTTTATTTGTATCACACCAAATTAAACAAAAAAAATTATTTAAAATTTCTTGTTTTATGTTAACAGTGAACATGCTATCCTCTCAAGTTCGAAATCAAGAGCTTTCAGTGCCAGTTCCTGTAGGAAACCAACCTGCGTCAAGACTTCTACCCCAAAATCTTCAAAATAACATTGCATCTGCTCCGATGTCAGCTACTGGTGGTCTTTCAAGTGCACTATCATCCTTAACTAGCATGTCCACTCTTGGTCAAAATCAAAACATGCAGGTGATGCCTGGTATCTCACAGAACTCCATTGGTAACACTCCAGGACAAAATGTGCAGCAAAATTTGTATGCTACTTCACAGAGGCAGATGCAGGGGAGGCATCATCAGCAATCTATGTTATCACAACAGCAGCAGCAGCCACAAAATCAACTTCTTTATCAGCAGCAGCTCATTAAGCATAAAATCCATCAATCCCCAATGTTGCAGTCTCAAATTCAACAGCAGCAGCAGCAGCAACAGCCTCTATTGCAGTCCACTCAGCTGCAATCATCTCAGCAGCCCCTTATACAAATGTCTTCTGGTCTTCAGTCCAATCAGAACTCTCTGCAGCATTCTCAGTCTCCCATGATTCATTCAGTCACGCAATCTGGTCTGCAGCAGAGTCAACAGAATTCTGCCCAGCAGTCCACATCCACTTCACATCAGCAACATGCCCAATCACTTGTCAGGCAACAATCACAGCCTTCTCAACAATCAAATCTGCACCAACAAAATTCTCTCGTGCAGCAGCCAACGTCAATTACTCAACAGTCATCTGTTTTGCCATCACAGACGCAACAAATAATGGGTCATCAATCAAATATTTCTAGTATTCAACAGAGTCAACTACTTGGACAGCAGAATAGTATTTCAGACATGCAGCAGCAGCCCTTGCCACAACAACATCAAAGGCTTCCAAGCCAGCAGAATGGACTTATGAGCATGCAGCAGTCTCAGCAGGTGCTAAATCAGCAGAATTTCTCCTTACAACAGCAACAACAGCCAACGTCACAGAGTAAGCTTTCTGGATTACAGCAGCAACAGTCACTACACCCAGCACATCAGCCCCAGATGATTGGATCCCAGGCTGCTGTGCCCAACATGCAACAACACTCAATGCATATTCTTCAACACCCAAAGGGTGGAGGGCAACAAATCCAGCACACATCTCCAGCGTTGCTGCAGTTACAAGGACAGCAGACACAGGCTCATGCATCACAACAGCAGCATATATCTCAGCCCCAGTCTCAGCATTTGCAACCGCATCTGCAGCAAAGAGTTCAAGGACCAGGTACCTTGCTCCAGCCACAAAATGCTGTTGAACAACAAAACCAAAATTTCCAAACTTCTAGAGTGACCCTTCCAGAGGTGCCATCATGTAAGTGCTGCTAGTGCCATCAATTAGGTCTTTTCCTTTAGGTTCACTATCATCAAAATTTTCTGGAAATTTATGTTTTCCATCAGAGTTGTTTTAGAGTGCATTCATTCAATGTTTTTTCTCTTGAATTGTCTTTCTTGATGTTTCACTCAGCTTTCCATTAATTTTTTTGTTTGTATATGACCAAAGTTTTCAACATCGATGTCATGTTGGGCTTTGGTCCTTTGAAAAATCAACATGTGTTGGACTTTGGTGGAAATGTCAATGGAAATTTGTGAACAAACGTGGATGTCTAAAAAATGCCTAAAAACAAACTTTTTGGCCTGAAAATTTTGGACAAGTTAACTAATCAATGATATATATATATATATAATTTGTTTAAATTTTTGAAAATTTATTACATTAGAAACACTGTATATTGATCAAAGTAAGTCGGAGTACAATGATATTTTTCTAACAATGGTAATAATGACATAAATCTTGTAAAATATAGAACCAACCTTATAATACAACCTAATACTGGGCTTAATACTTGTTTTTTTCATAGTTAACAAGGAAAATCACCTTGTTCTGGGGCCAAGCTAGGGAAGACGGAGTTGCCTTGAAAAGTCTCCACATAATTGGATTCAATCAGGCAATTTCCTTAGGTTGCCTTGATCGGATTTTATCACTTCATTGTTATTTAATACTTTCAATTGTTTTTTCTTTTATGTTAGTGTTTTATTTTCCACATATGTTCTATATTTCTATTTTCTAATTTGGTACATTAACATCTATTTCCTCCTTTTTTTGAGGAAAAGAAGGGTGGATCTCATTATCAACAAATAAGCTAAATCCAAGTTTCAAGAGGCATTATCATGAAGATAAAGCCACAAAGACAAGGAAATAAAAAGGAGATCACAGATTAAAAGACTCCACCCAAAAATTAAGACTACATCTTCCATGCACACCTTGGCTTGCTTGAAAACCACTGCATTCCTGTGATGCCAGATGGACCAGCTTATCACATGCGACATCAGGAGGACCATTTGCTTTGCTGCAGTCTGCTTTCCCTTCATTATACCCAATGAAGTCTAGGAGGCCCATCCACTCAAGTCGATACCCAACCTGAATTACATGACCTAAAAGAGTAGGACATAGTTTTAGATCTGTCAAAGTAAAAAAATAGGTGCAGGATTGTTTCATACTCGCTCCCACATAATGCACATTCCAATCTCTCTCCTTCAATCCAACTCCCTTGCCAGAGCCATCATCTAAAGATTCTTTCCAAAGCATGGATAATGTCCCTTGGAAGAGGGAAGTCAAACATGTGGAAGACTGGGATGTTGTTGAGAACACTTTTAAACAACATTACCCAACCTCCAAAACTTAGCAGAGTCTAGAACAACATTCCAGCCACCCTGAAATATTGTCCATTAGACACCAACAATCGAGGCTTCATTGGCAGACCTTCTACCTTGTAATTCATACCATAGATGAGGCCCCTGACCTCTTGCTGATACGTATTGATGCCAAACATCAAGCTTTTGCTAAAGGTCACATGCAGCCCAAAAATCAAAGCAAACACCAAGGATGAAATTCAAGTTATCCACCTGATCCTTTGAAACCTCTGAGAAGAACAATGTATCATTTGCGTACTGTAACATTTCCACTTGAATGTCATGCCTCCTTACTTTCCAACCCTATAACCTTTGATTAGCCATCACTTGGTGATGCATGAAGGTCAGCACATTCACCCTAATAATGAAAATCAACACGGAAAGAGCATCCCCCTGTCTGAGCTCTCTGCCAAAATGGAAAAATGAGCTGTCCTTGCATTGATTGGTGCCACTATCTTGGAAGATGTGAGAATGTTTTTAATCCACATGGGTGGAAAATTGTACAGATTAAGAGATTGGTGGAGAAAACCCCAATCCAAAATGACAAAAACCTTCAAAGTCCACCTTAAAGAGCAGCTTCTTTTCCACTTGTATTTATAATCAATAATCATCTCCTGTGCTGACACAAAACAATCTGCTAAACTTCTTCAAGTTGAGAACACTATTTGTGAATTGTGAATAAGCTTTTGAGCAACTTGGTGGAGTTGGTTTGTTAAAACCTTCGTAATGATTTTCAAAGATGTGTTTATAGTTCTGTAAAGGGACATTCAAAATCTGAAATCCAATTTGAATCGAATTTATTTAATAGGAAAAATATCTGAATTTGATATCCACCAAACTAAATTCAGATAACAAATTTAATATCTGAAAATATTTGAACTAAATTCGGACGCCCTTGGTATCTGTCTGATTAAAATGTGGTTTGTATCTGTTTATCTGGTTATTCAAATATCTGGTTATATATATATATGTATGTATAATTATATATGTTATTTATTTACTATATATTTACATAATATATACTTATCTAAATATTATATTATTTAGATAATTAATAGATTAAAATAAAAACTTAAAACATAGTTGAATTTAGATATTCAGACTTGGATTATTAAGATAATTGAATGTTCAAATTTGAAAATATAAAAAATTCGAATAGTATCCAAATTTGGATAAATCCAACAAATACAAATTTAGATATATGGATAACTATCCTAATATTAATATAAAAAATTGAATATGTAGATACTAATTGAATATGAATTCGGATACTGTTATATTCATTACAAATTTAGTTCGTTTATAGGTCTCCGTATTCATCTTACTTGTGAGCCTGAAGTCGTTCAAATCTTCTACATCACTTGTCTTTAGGATAGGGAAAATGTAGGATTTATCTTGAGCTTGAAGGTTTGATTTCCCCTCTCATAACTCATGTAATAACTTAGCAAAATCTGGATAGATCTCATCAAAAAATGCGGGAAACAATTGGTGGAATGTTATTAGAGTTGTGTTTTCTCCCTTGCCATGCCAAACATGACATCTCTGGTTTCCAAATTATCAAGACTTAGTCAAGACAGCCACGCCTGAATCAATCAATGTTGGTTGGAAAGAAGGATTTCAATGTGGTTTTCATCCCCCTTGTTTCTTATACTTGCTCTTGAAAAGGTTCCCAATAGCTGAAACAACCCCCTCTCTGTTTGATCGATTCCTATCCACACAAATACTGGAGATGTTGATTCTCCTTTTGGCGTTCACACATGTGGAAGTAAGCAGTATTACTGTTGCCTTCTTTCAACCAAATCTCTTGAGACCTTTTTTTGAGCCAATAAGCAAAGCTCCTCCTTCACAGCTTGTCATTTCCCTCTCTCATCATTCAGGGTTGTAATTTCTTCCAAGTTGTCAAGTTCTGCTATGGTATCCAGCACACAGTTTTTCCTTTCCTTCATCTTGGCTGTATATTCAGCAGGCCATTTTGTGGAAATCTTGCCGATCCTCTTGAGCTTTCTAGCCAATCAGACTGTGACAGGACCCCCAAGGGTATCTAACATCCAGGCAACTCTGACTTTATTACATGACTCCTTCCTAAGCCAGTTGCTCTCAAATCTTAATTGTCCTTTTGCAAAACATCTAGCACTGTCAACAAGACTAGGTATGGTCACTGCAAACCCCGACAAGTCCTCAAGCAGTCACATTAGGAAACATGCTCTCCCAATCAGCATCATTGAGCACCCTATCAAGTTTGAACATCACTGATATTTCTTGCATATCTGAGCAAGTGTACAACTTGCCCTCCAAAGGCAAATCAGTGAGGCCAACTCAACCCATTATGAGAAGACATGCATCTCCCTAGTGAGGATGCCTTTGGATGACCTATCTAATGAGCTGCAGATCATATTGAAGTACCCCAATACAATTCAAGGCAAAGATCACCTGCTTTGGAAATCTGCAATGTCTCAAAGAAAGTGTTCCTTCTCATGGCCTTCCTGAGGACCATAAAAAGTAGTGCACACGTATTGCTTGCAACTGCCATGTTCTTCAAGAACTAAAGAGCAGGTAAAAAGTCCAGTGTTGCTGTGAATCAAGCTAAACATTCTGCTGACCCCTAAATCAAGAAGCCTCCCAAAGCTCCGTGAGACTCTCCTCGATAATATATGCTTCTAATGTATCACTTCCCTATGATTTGTTCCATAGTGATCAACTTAAATTTAGTTTCCTGAAGGCTCAACAGTGAGATATTTTGCCCTCTAATCAATCATGATGTAAGCACTCCCACTTCAGCAGATGGGTCTGCTTGAGCTGCACACTTGTAATTGATGGCAGATTCTGGTCCAGGATCACCTGCAGTGGAAGTTGGCTTTCTCCAAATTTGGCCCACTGACCTCACCACTCTCTACCCCACCATCCCCATTAGAACTCTCCTTTCCTCTTATTTCTCTCTTCTTCATCTCAGCCTGATGCTTGGTTCTTTCCTTTCTCTTATATTCTTTTCCTTTTTGTCTTTATCTTTTTTTTAAAAAACAATTATGGAAATAGTTGATTTTATCACTTTATGTTCTCTTTTTCCCAAAGACTGTATCCTATTTTTATCTCTTTTCATGCATATGCAAAAAAAATAAATATATACAACTAAAATTCTCGTTATTTGTTGGAAAATTTAAGTATTCACTATTTTATGATAGTGACCAGAATTTGTGAGGCATATATAAAGTACCTTATCAATATTGTATTGCATTTTTGCTGGTAACATACTTGCATCTGATTTCGAGGATCATATAACTTTTTTGGAACAAACTAGGAACTAGTTTGTTTGGAACTTCAGATACTGTGAAATCGTTTAGTTTTAAAAAGTGCATTGCAGAATCAGATGTGCAAGAACTGAGGATTTGTTCTTACTGACAAATGCATATATAATTTACAAGTATTTCAATAGCTAGAGGAGCTTCTATAACAATAGTTCAGTTTCCAATCATAATTTTCCCTTTTTTAGCTTCGGTTGATTCAACTGCTCAGACAGGGCAAGCAGGGTTAGATTGGCAGGAAGAGTGCTACCAAAAGGTGAGTTCTTGTACTTTCTGATGCTCTTTAATCTTTAGGTATTTCACATTTTTCCTTTCTCAACTTCTTGTTTCAATCAGTTAATGTAGATGAAACCTTTGAGAACTTCAATAAAAACTATTGATAAAAAATGCTCTTCAAGAAGGATATGTCATAGTAAGGGATTTTATCCATGCTTATTAAGGCATCGGGACATGTATATGTTAATTTCTTTCAAAAATATTTTCAGTATTTCATTGTTTTTATTTATATTGTAAAGGAATAAATATAAGAGAGATTGTTATTACTTATGGGGTATAGCCTCTTTTAGAAGGTAGTTACAAACTAGGTAAAATACACAAATTCAATGCAGAACAATTATCCTAATCTCCTATTTAAGGATCTATATAGGGATTCGTTTTTTACATCATTTACTTTGGCACTTTGTTATAAGCTATAACATCCACATTACACAGCTTGCCACAGACTAAAATTCAACTAATACAGACAAGTAAAATAACTGAAATTGAAGTAGGCATTTGCACTGGGTATTAAATACTAAGCAGATAGAGATATAATAACTATTGTAAATTTGTAACAATGGTGGAGACAACAGGTAAACAACAAGCACAAACAGCAGCAAGCATAAAGAACGTGGGTACTTCTAATTCTTTCCTTCAAACGTTAATTTTTTCTTTTTTTGACATTTTCCTTTCTTTCTTCCTTAAGAAAACAGATTTCTTTTTTATCATCTTTTGTTTTTATTCATTCTTTTATTACCTCTCTCTATTTTTCTTAAAAAAAAGAAATCCAACATCTTTTAAATAAAACACACATCAGAGGAGACCAAATACATTACTGAACTCACCACTCTTCACCATTGCATCAGCATAACAATACTACTGTTGGGAGCCTACATGACTACATCATTACATTAATGATAGAACATTGCCCAATGTGACAAATAACCTAGACTACATCAATGGGCCAACGTTGTCTAGTGTTGTGAATAACCTCTACCCTTCACATTAATTGAGCAACATTACATAGCACTAAGAAGACACAACGTAAGAACTGGACGACATTGGTGGGGACAACAATAGCAAAGGTGTAAATGGATGTAGCTCTTTTAGGGGAAGCCATGAAAGCTTCTCTCCATTCTATAGCACATCACTACCACTTTCCTTAGGAAAGCATATGATACTATTGAGAAAAGGAGTTCTTACTAATTGTTGTAGTTTCAAAATTTGTATTTTATGCCACAATTGTCGTTTTTTTTTGAAAATAGCATCTTGATAATCTTACATAGTGAGGTATGATCTTGGAAGTCAACTTCAGTTTGTTGTTGGACGTCAATTGACAAAAAAGAAAGCATGTTGGAGTTTGGTGGAATTGCTGGTGGAATTTTGATTAATTTGTAGAAGTCCATTAAAAGTGACAGTTAGAGTTACAAAATTGGGAAAAACTTCTCATATGTGCTCAAGTATAAATATGGGTTGGATAAATGGATATTGAATTAACCCATTTAACAAAAGTAATTAACTAAGCAGTGACAAACTATGAATTTTAGTACAAATTTTTTTGAAAAGGTAGTCAACAATAAACATTTGAAAATTTAATTTTTAGGCATTTATGTCATTATAAAGATAACGTACTTCATAAATATGTGTCGAAGTAAAAGAAATTGTTTTAAATACAGTAATAATATTCCAAAAATTTTAAAAATTAATACTAAACTCATTGATGCTCAATTCCACTGAGAATGCTTTGTTCAAAATCCTCTTGTTTTTGGGACTGGTGTTGTCTAAGTATTTCTTGATGTATCATCTATTCTCTTCACAACACATCAGTTATGGTGAGTTATTGTTCGGTTCACTAAATGATGATGTTATAATACCATCATCTGTCGAATTACTCTGAATCAAAATCTGTGACCTAATCTGGCTTCTGGTTCAGTATCAAAAACCTTGAGTATGATGGCTTTGCTCTTCCAATATGTATTACTTTATGTCACATTCCCACTTTGAGTTAGATTTTCAACATTGCTTCAGCCTAAGGACTTGTGTGTGCTTTCTATTGTTTGTTAAAGACAGTGTTCACAACTCCAATTCTTATTCTTTGGTACTGCTTGGCTAACGATTTTACTTCTGGAATTTGATTATAATTTTTCTTGTCAGATTAAATCCATGAAGGAGTGTTATTTTGTTGATCTCCAAGATATGTCTCAAAAGATTGGTATAAAGTTGCAGCAGGTTTGTATTATTTGCCCATGAGATAGCAGTGCTTTTGATTGCAGAAGCACTTTAACCCATAATTTCTTCCTATTTTTAACCTGATATTCTGCTTTTGTTCATTTCCCCCTTTTTTATCTTCAGCATGAGGCTCTTGCAATTTCAGCAAAACCATCTGAACAGCTGGAAGCCATAAAGAAATTCAAAGCTACGTTTGACTCCATGCTGCAAATACTTAATATTTCAAAGAATAATATTCATCTTGGGATGAAGGAGAAACTACCTTATTATGAGAAGCATATTAATAATATTCTCGCAAACAGAAAAAGAAGTGGTCCTTCACAAGCACAAGTCCATCCCAGTGGGCAAAACTTACCCATGCCACAACCTGCATCCCAACTTACCCAGCCACAAGCAGAAGATCATATAAAACCGATGCAATCAACAAACTTCACAGCTTCAAGTGCTCCAATGCATCCAACCACCATGTCTAACATTCCCACACAGTCAGGAGTTTCAACAAGGCAACATAATATAATGAGTTCCTTGCCACATGGTTCTAATTTAGAATCCACAAGTGGTTTGAGTTCAGTGCAGCAAGGTGGGGTCAGTTCTCGTCAGACTGGTGCTGTTGTGCCATCACAGCAAATTAACATCAATCCAAACCACCAGAATAATATTAACTCGATGGTACAGAATACTGTTAGTTCTTTACAGTCAAATGCCAATTCCCTTCAAGCAAATCCAAATTTATTGCAACAAGTGAAACCAGAACAACAGCAGCAAATGATGACTGCCCAACATCTAAAGAGGATTCAACAACAAATTCTTCAACATCAAAAGCAGCAGCCTTCATCACAACTGCATGGAATGCAACCAATTCATCAGAGCATTAAGCCAGGACTCTTTCAACCACACTATTCTGCAGGGCAGAGACAGTCTTACTATCACCAGCAGCTCAAGTTACCCCCTTCCTTCCCCATTTCTTCTTCTCAAAATCTTCAGGTTCCATCCCCACAACTATCCCAGCAATCCTCCCCTCAAATTGATCTGCAAGCCCTCTCATCTGTCTCAAAATCTGGAACTCCATTACAGTCTGCAAACTCCCCTCTTGTGGTTCCATCTCCTTCCACACCCTTAGCCCCATCCCCTCTTCCAGCCAATAATGAGAAGCATCCTTCTGGTATTGCACCATTATCAAACACAGGAAATGTGGTACCTCAGCAATCAACTCTTGTGCCAGCCCAAGCTCAATCTCTTGCTGTTGGTACACCTTGTATATCAGCTTCACCCTTACTGGCAGAGTTTACTGGTGTCGATGGTAACCAAGCTAATGCATCTGCAATCATTCCTGGAAAACCAACTGCCATAGAGCGGCCTCTGGAGCGCCTAATAAAAGTGGTTAGTTTTTCTTTATTTTCTACTAATATCATCTTTAAGTGGCAATTAGGTTGGCTATTGCATGTTTGTAATAGTTGTGACACATTGCATGCAAATATACAGTTATCTGACGATTAGTGTTGTTTCTTTATCAAGTGTATATGATGTTTCTTCATGTTACCCTAGAATTTGAATATTCAGAGTCTTCCATACTTGAAGCAGTTTCCATGTGATCTGTTTTATGAATTAAATAAACATCCTTGTAGTGAAAATGAAAATCTTTACAGCAAAGAAATTATAGGAATTTCACTTGTACATGGTAATTCTTGTATGGACGATGACATTATTGTTTTCCATATCTTTCATTATGTCCTCAAAATGTGAAACAGTTCGATTCACATCAGTTGGATTCATGTTATTTGCATGACTAAGCACTTAACAAGAAACATTTGAGGTTCAATGTACTCATGGTTCAATTCTATAGAAATTCTTATGTAGTTATTCTTTCAAAAATGCTTGTTTTATTGGTGCTAAAGTTTGGAAAACATGATATGCTATCTTTGTTATAGGTTAAATGGAGAAATTGCTTTCGTCTATCTGTTGTTTATGAATAATACAAGTGAATGAGATGGGTGTGGTATACTTATCAAGTCTCTACGCTGACAATCCAACATGAAGTATTTCCCGAAATAAGAAAAATGGAACAGTGACATAAGTCATCAACCTGTACTTGCCTAGGCACACCATACTTATCAAGATGGGTGCCTAGGTGGCGTTAAGTGCCATCTAGCTTTCCAAGTTTGACTTATTCGTGTCTTAGTGGTTTGCTGTCTTATTTAAACAAATTTTCTATTAGATATATTTAACTGAATATATATTTTGAAGGTTTTTAAAAGTTTTTTCCTTATCTGAAAAGCTTATATATATATATATATATAGATGGAATATTATTGAAATATAAGTATTAGTATTATTATGCTTATTTTAGTTGTTATCTTAGAATTATTTTATATATTTCAATGTTATTTAGGAAATCCCCTTACATGGATCTAAATAACTTGATAAAATAACTTTAATATTTCTAATACTTTCCTTTAAGCTAGAGCGTATAAATCGTGCATACCTAGCTTGTCATATCACCTTTTGAAGACATTAACATTCAATCCTTTTATAAAAATAACCATATGTTATGATAATTGTTTGTAGGGAGTGCCAATCACACATGCAAGGACCCGTTCTCGACTATAGTGGCAATCCACCTTAATATGCTTGATACACTTCTTCTTCTTCTTTTCTTCTTCATTTGCCAAGTATTGAATCCATAGCCTTTGGTGTACTAGATCTAGTAGATAGAAGTGTTGGGAGAGCAAGGAGTGAATATGTTGGGAGGGCTTGGAACCATATGTGGGAGAAGAGAGGAGTTATGGAAGAGAGGGATGGGACTAGATGGGGGTCAACGATAGTGGAGTTGCCAATAGTGGTGAAGGGAGAGAAAGGGGGTTGGCAATACTTAGGTTTCTGCCCCATTCTCTAATACCATATTGAGAAATAAGAAGGAAAAATCTCTATTCCATAATGAAGAGTGTGTGTGTGTGTCTAAGAACATCTCCCCTTATATGGATCTAAATAACCCTATAAAATAACTCTAATATTTCTAACAATAATATTCACGGAAAATTAAAATAACCAATATTTAAATGGGTGCTGATATAAGGATCATGCAAAATTGAGCAAAACTTAGGTTGCACTTGGTTTGGATTATAGGGATCCAATGTTATAGATAATCTCGATTTTGCATGATGAATGAGGTGGCCATAATCTACCATATCGTGGAAGCTATTTTGAGCATTGTTCAAAATCTCATTTGTTTCAAGTTTATACCTCTTATTGTCATTACAATGCCCATGCTTATGTTACAAAGATGCCCATACCACACTTTCTTCCCCATCTACTCCATCACACAATTCCTACAAGGTGTAGTGGCTCCCAACAGACTCAACAACACTGATGACAAAGACCCTAGTGGGGCTTAAGAGTGTTATGAAGTATCAGAGCTGCCACTTGCCACACCACCAATGGTGGATGAGACGAAGGCTTCTCAATTACCTATTGGAGTTGTGGAGAAGGATAGGAGGTTGAGGGTGAAGATGAGTACGACCTCTCAAGCTTAGTGGATGGCATGATTGTTATAAGAAGTTGGTTTTAAAGACAAGGGGTATGTTTTATGTTTTTCATGTGAAGACAAGGGGTATGTGTCCATAAAATTCATAATCTGGAAAGCAGTTTTATAATCATCCAACAAGCTGATTATAGGATTTTGGGCATCCATGTTCAAAATCAGGTAGGTTTCAGTTCAAAATTGTTTGTTTTAGAGTTAGCACAGTCGACCATAATCCCATAATCTGTAGGACCATCATCTGATCTAAATGCAACCAGAGTTGTGATGACTGATGACAAAACAAGTTAAAAAAAGCCTGGTACATGGGGCTCTGACAAATTATGTGCTGCCTTACTGCCACAAGTAGATAGACTCTTTCCTAGGATTATTTCTTTTTATTAAATTTTTGGGCCAGACCATGAGAGAGTTTCCATATGATGCTTTCTTAGTTCAATTAGCTGATTATCATCTTATTGTAATGAAGTTATATAAGTTCACTTGATTTCTGAAGTAGATTACAAACAATCTACTTGTTCTCATTTAAAATGCATCCCAAGTGGATCAAGAAACACCTTCAAAAAAAGTAGATCGAGAAAGATAATTCAACCCATTCAAATTACAAATCATGAATGATTGGAATTTGTATTATGTAGGTGATCTTGCTTTTGCATTGTTTGTTCCTTGTAATCCAATAGAAGAGGGCCTAATCATGGATTTGATTAAAAATCCTATGGTTCAGAGTTAAGAGTAGCTCTATATAATTTCTGTTGGCTTAGGAAAAACCATAGAATAAGCTACCTACTTCCTAGGCACTTGTTCAGTTGGAAATTAGAAAGAAAAGGAGTATTCATTTGCTACGTTTTTTTTTTTACTGTATTGATGTTATTAGAGATATGTATGACAAAGTAGTACCTAATGTTAAATTATCTGTGGTAAGACAAGGGAATTTTAAATAAATATAAGTTAGCAATAAGAGGATGATAATTTCAATATGTTAAATACTTACCATTCCTAAAAAGGAGAATTTTAGATATTTTTAATTTATGGTAACATAGAGAAATTAAAACTCCACTTGTCCAAGTTTATCTCTTACAAAGTTCAGATGAAGGAAGATTTACGTTAGGTAGATAGTTGTAGAAACTTATCAATCCTTTATGAATACCAATTCTAAAAATAATTTGTTAGGGGTGTACTTCTCTTAGTGACGCATTGCACTAGACGATAAGTGCAATAAAAAGAGAAAAAGGAAAAAAATTACACAACTAGGTGTTTTCCCCCTGCTAAGGCTTTGCATTGACATCATGAAAATAAAGGTTCTCACACCTTAATGAATAAGTGTAAAAAAAAGTTAATCTAGAACACCAAAATTAAGCTAGAAACTTAAAATATAGGAACCTTGAATAGTAGGAGCATGGAATAAGTGAGTATAATAATAAGAAAGAAAATCAACATATTATACTCGCAAGAAACTAAATGGGTGAGGAAAAAAATTAGGTTAATTGAGGATAGTGATTTTAAATTGTGATATGTAGGAAAAGATTTGTGTAGGAATAGAGTTAGAATAATAGTTGATAAAAGTTAAAAAAACAAAGCTGTTAAGGCAAAGAGGATTGAAAATAGAATTATAATGATTAAACTTGTGATAGGAAAAAGATAATCAATATAATTAGTGCATATGCTCTATAAGTGGGTTTATGAGAAGTTAATAGAAATTTTAGAAAGATTCGAATAGTAAAGTTCATGGTTTGTCTTTTAGTGAAAATTTCTTTATTAGAAGGAATCTGAATGATCCTATAAGAGTGAAAACTAAAGGATGTAAAAAGTTTGTGTTATTTAGTTTTGGTTATAGCAATGAAGAAGGAAATTCAGTTTTAGACTTTAGTATAATTTAGTTTTAAACTTTAGTATAATTTATGATCTTTTAGTAGTTTAGTTATTTCTTTTGCTAAAATAAGTATTTGTTGCCATAAGTCCATAAACCATACTAAAGTCTAAAATTGAATTTCTTTCTTCATTTTTATTATTAAAACTAAATTCCCCATTTTTCACATCATCTATTTTTCTCTCTTACATGATCATTTAGATCTTCGTCAATAAAGAACTTTTCACTTGTAGATAAATCATAACTGAACTATCCAAATCTTTCCAAAATTTCTATTTAGCAATTTCTCCTAAACCTACTTGTAGAGTATATGCACTAATTATATTAATTATCTTATTTCCTATCACAAAATTAATCCTTATAATTCTATTTTCTACTCATTGACTCAACAGCTTTGTTTTTTAAAATTTTATCAACCATTATTTCAACTTGCTTCTTATGCTTATCTTTCCTTCTTTACCACGATTTGAAACCACTATCCTCACTTAACCTAAATTTTTCTTCAATCCATTTAATTTTTTGTAACCATAATATGTTAATTTTCCTTCTTTTTATTAACTATCTTTCATTATATTAACTATCTCATGATGCATAGAATATGTTTATAAAATACATGATAAAAATCATAATATTGTTGTAGAACATGTTGAATATCTGTATAAAACTATAAAATCGTATTTTAATTGCTATGTACTATGTAATATTATGAAAAATGTTTAAGAACATGTATAAATGTAATATGGTAAATACATGTAAAATTCATTCATTTTTTTGTAACTTTCTTTGGTATTCCATGTTTTTTCTAGTTCATCTAGACAAACTAATATTTGCATTGAGATGGAACTTAAGTAAAAATTCATATCAAAATGATTAAAATCTAAAATAAATATTTAATATTTTCTTAAATTTATAAATATAATCAAAATTCAGACCAAATTATTTGGAAACCTATGTTTATTCTGGATTCTAACGTTGGAATCTCATGAACCACCTTTTCTTTTTAGTTTTATAGATTTCTATCATAGCCATTATTTGTTTCTTTGCATTTTTCTTGCATAATCCGTTACATATGTCATTCTGCTAACAGAGAGGGCACAAACCATGACTTTCTTTTCAGGTACGATCCTCATCACCTCATGTACTTGCTTCCTCAGCCAATGATATTGGCTCAGTTGTCAGTATGATTGACCGAATAGCAGGTTCTGCACCTGGCAGTGGTTCTCGAGCTGCTGTGGGTGAAGATTTAGTTGCTATGACAAAGTGCCGCATGCAAGCTAGAAACTTTATGCAACAAGATGGTGCCACAACAAAGAAAATGAAAAGGCACACAAGTGCAATGCCCTTAAATGCTGTGTCATCAGCTGGTAGCGTAGATGACTGTATGAAGCAATCTAGCATTGATTCATCTGAACTTGAGTCAACAGCAACTTCTCGGGTAAAAAGGCTGAAAATGGAGGTATAAGAATCTCCCTTTATGTTTTGGTCATGAATGCTAATAATGTCATTAAAAATTCCCATTGTAAGTCGTCGGGCTCTTAGATGGCTCTTAACCTAATCCTAATGTAGCCCATATTTTTTTGAGTCCTAAATCTGTCAAGGGCACAAGTCTAAAGGATGAGATATGGTTTTGAATTTTCTTCAACCCTGAATGAAATTTTGTACAAGGTTCATTAGGTTGGGCAGTTATTATTGTTGCTTCCACTACAAGCTGCCTAATTAAAACCTGAATGAAATTCAATTTCTGTTTGTTTTCCCTTTTTTACAAACTCCAAGTACTACAACGTTTACGTGTTTTGTGTTTGATATTCTTTTGTGTATGTCACATATTGTGAATAATATCTTTTTTTCTGGATCCTATATTGGATTTTAATATTTTCCTGCTGTAATTATTAAAAATTGTAGATATATTGCACAGTTTCCACTTAAGTCTTAAAGTAGATCTAACATGTTCTAGTTGAACCTTACTGAATGTTAAAAACTGAAAAATCTTAATTTTTTACGATCAAATTCTTGTTTATGTTCTTTCAAAAACTTGTACTACACTTGTTAAAATGTGTGTGTGAAGGAAACAACCTCCAATCGTGGAAATAAGTTTATTTGTATACAATTAGATCTTTTTTAGGAAGTGTCATGCACTAGGTTTATGTTCTTTTTTACCAAACATGAAATCAAAAACGTTTGTGGTCTTCATTTTGAATTCACAATGAAGTTTATTTAATCTAAAAATTAAATTTTAGTAATGTTATGATCATAAGATTGTCAATTCTACAATTCCATGAAGTTATAAAAAAAATTGTAATCTGGTTTGTCTTATTGAAATTAGTACCATTTTGAATTTTGTAAAATTGGCCAACTTTGTGCCCTGCATGGTGTTCTTGTTGTTGTGGGTCTAAAGTGGATTCGGTTGTATGTGGCTTTATGTCCACAAATAGAGAGCTTTTCCAAAGATTCGAACCTTTCATCTCTAGATTATACTGGAATAACCTTACCACTGTAGCAGGGCTCAGCTTCACTTTTTTGGAATTTGTGGTTATAATAATTTATTTTTGTTGTTTCCATACGTTAATACTGTACTAAATGACAAAGTGTAGGATAACTAATAAGCATTGTATTTTTGACCTATTCACCACAATATATTCGACATTTTTCAAAAAATTATATTATTTATTGTTTATGACTTGATTTTGTATCAATAATCAACAAAATATTCAGACGTGCAATTGACACATGCTCTCTGTAGTTGTGATGCCCTAAACCAGTGATATTTTATGTATTGCTTTCAGGCAAACCATGTTCTTCTAGAAGAGATCCGGTATATAAACCAACAGCTAATCGATACTATTGTAGATGTCACTGCTGAAGAAGATGCAGATTCTATTAATGCCACGGCTGAAGGTGAAGGCACAATTGTTAAGTGTACTTACTCTGCAGTAGCTCTCAGTCCAAGCTTAAAGTCTCAGTTTGCTTCAGCTAGAGTGGTGAAGTCCAGTGATTTTTTTAATAGACTACTGATTAGTTCTTAACATTTGTGAACATCAATTTTATAACGTGTAGTGTTTTTTCCTCCTTGCAGTCCCCAATCTTACCTCTGCGTCTACTCGTTCCTTCAAATTACCCATTTCGATCACCTGAACTTTTGGACAAGATCCCCTTTGAAACTAGGTGAGGGAACTCAATCTTGGTCCTAGAGCAAGTTCAACATTGTATTTCTTGTATTTTTCATTTGAGCTTTTTGTGTTTGTATCAATCTGTGAAGCAGCAAGGAATCTGAAGATCTTTCTATCAAGGCAAAATCTCGATTCAGCATCTCCCTTAGAGGACTTTCGCAACCTATGTCACTCAAAGAAATGGCGAGCGCATGGGATGTTTGTGCCCGTAAAGTCATCTCAGAATATGCACAGCAGGGTGGTGGTGGTACATTCAGCTCAAGATACGGCACCTGGGAGAATTGCCTTAGTGCTTGATCATTCCACTTCGCTGATGGTCCTTGGAAGCTGGTTCGAAGTTCAGGTTACAGTTTCTGGGAGTCTAAGTGATCGATCCATTGGAATTTGGAAGTGTTGAAAGTTTTCAGGATGTCAGTATATAATAGAAAGATTATAAACATATTCAAAGTTTTCGCTAGGTGAGAATTATTGTTATTCCTCGGTCACCAAGGCCGGAGAAACCCAGTTCTATGGATAGTAGATATTTTTTCAAATTTTTTAAAGATGGCGTGTGCTCAGATTTTGTCTTTCAGAACTAATTGCGTCTCTTTATTGTAAATTCAACGTGTGAAATATTTTGGATTATTGAATTTTATTGAATAAAATTGATTGTTAAGTAATATAAGATTTTAAATTCTTGAGGACTATAACTAAAAAGTTATGAAATAGATAAAAAAAGAGAAATCAATTTACCAATAGGATTCATAAAAATATCTCCCATCAGTGAATGGTTTGTAAGTGATCATACTTGAAATTTAGTATAAAGCAATGAGTGAATTTCAAATTGGAAACATCTTTAATATATTTAAATTTTGCTTGTATATTATTTCTAAATTTCTTGTAAAATAGAAAAATCATAGCATGTATTGTATTCATTTTTCTGTGCTCCAACATGATTTTCATTCCATTCAAATTCTTGAAGGACAGGATTCTTGATAAAAAGGATTTTTGGGCTATGATATTTGATCTGTTATACTTATAAATTTTGATGTACGTACCTTCAAATAAATATTTTGAAAATTAATTCCACCAAACGATGGTCATAACTCTAAACTCTTGATCCGTGAGTCCCCGGAGAACATACGATCACTGCTTATATGTAGAACTGTTTAAAGTTTTTTTTTTTTTACTCTTAGCTTAATGATAGTAAGTAAATTTTTTAATTTATTTTTTTTATTATCAAAATTATAATTTCAAAATTGTTTTTAAAAAAATTACTTTTTTTACTTTTAAAAGTTAAAAAAAGAAGAAAAAGAATGAAACCTAAATTTAAAAATATGCATTTCTCCGATCTTTTACTCTCTCCTTTATAGTTTATGTTTCCTGTTAACAATTAATACGAACTCAAGGTTGTCTTATTTGTACGAAGATCTCAATACCACGGTTCTCTTAGAGGAACTGAGATTAAAAGTATCATTAGAGGAACTGAGATTAAAAGATGTACGCGATTAAAATAAGAAACTGCGAGGCTAAAGGGGGCATCAGGATTAACTGAGACAAAATTTAGACGTAATATTTTGGACTCATCTCTCTCTCTCTGTGTTTTTTTTGGCCGGTCACGCACTTCCCACCTCGAGCGTGGAAGGACGAGGGAGGAAAGTAGTGACGGCCGCCTGATTCAATTCGACGGTTACTTCTGGTCGGGGAAGGAGAAGGGGAACTTAAGGTTTAAGGGGGGTGTTCCGCAGAGCTCCATCGTGTTTCGTCGTGAAATTCCGGGTCGATCTTCTGGGAAAATCCAAGATCCCAAAGGTACACACACCTGCTATTGTCTAGATCTAGAGACTTGTAAGCAAAAATGAAAAATCCGTGTAGAATTATCTTCCTTTTCCATATGATCCTTCCGATTTGATGGTGGTCAACCGGTATATATGATTTTCCTGGTATTTCTTGAATTTTGGGACCGTCATTGCAGACTTCTATTGGTGTCATTGCTGCTCTTTATAAATTTCTTTGCGTAGCAAAAAGAATTTGTAAAATTGAATAGATTAAAAGCGGTATATATCTGTAGAATACATATGCACATCATCGGCTCATTCCAAAGTAACAGACTTGTTTAATCTCGTAGAAACGGAAACTTCTGTTTGCAAGGTCCTCATCACCCTCATCAATGTAAGTATAGGGAGGATCCAATTGTATGTGCAACCTTACCTATCTATGGGTGGAGACAATTTTTCATAGGATTTGAAGCTAGACCTCCAAGTCACCATGAAACCTTACTATTTCATCAAGCCATCAAGGATCACCTTTTTTTGACCTAGTTCAACTTAATTTTTTTTGTCTATTAAATTTATGTTTTTCATGAAAAGTAATAAATAGTTCATGAGGGCTCATGAGATCAAAGCTATTTTTCTCTTCAATCTTTTGCTCCTACCGAATGATATAAATTTGAACATGTGACAATTATTCCTACTTTTCTTATGACCCTTTTTCAAAATAGCTGTCTTGTACATTCCATTTCCTCTTGTATTTTATTTGTTTTCATTGTTTGGAGTACACTGAAGGGAAGTCAAATGCCCTTTTTGTGAAGAAAGGGTAGCATACCAATATGGAAAACAAGCACTAATATGAGACACCCCATACAAGACAAAAATTATACGCACTTCATTATCTCTTTCTAATTGGATTGAGCATAATACATCATTTTGTAAGTTACAATTGAAACATATATGCAGCATCGGTTGCTATTGACTTATACACATGATTGTCCGTGGCTGCATAGCCCAAGTTTTTTTTTCTTGGAATTTTCTTCACTTTATTTGAGATGCATTTTGATGGTTCTCTTGGATATATTTTATTACTCGGTCTCTTTGTGTTTAACAAGTATCATTTATGATATTCCAAATGGCAATCTGAATACATTTTCATGTGGCAGTCTAAGCAGATATCAGGTTAGCAGTCTTATTCAATGGAATTAGAAGCTGCAGGGTCTCAGATAGAAGACCAGGACTTCTCTCAACTTGGACCAATCAATCCAAGAAATGCACGATTTCCTTGCTGCATAGTCTGGACTCCTCTTCCTGTCATTTCTTGGTTCATTCCTTTGGTTGGACATACCGGAATCTGTAGAGAGGATGGAGTTATTTTGGACTTTGCTAGCCCAAACTTTGTATGCGTTGACAATTTTGCATTTGGAGAAGCAGCCCGTTATTTGCAAATCGATGGAGAAAAGGTTTGGTCATCCTTCTTTCAATTACAACTAGCATATCATTACAAAGGAAAAGGTCCCATCATATATGTTAATGATTTCTTTCTGCCATTCAAGTAAAATTAAATGACCATGATATGTAGTGGATGACAAAAAATGCGTTTGTTTTACGCCCTTTTCACTTTAAAAGCATGCTTTTATTCTTTATGTATATACTTTTATGACTGTGGATATGGTACCTTCTTATCTATTGAAGCTGCCATTCCTATTGGCTACGATCAGGTTTTTCCTGGAAAAGAACTCCATTTGACATGGGATGAAGCACTTAGAAGAAGTACAGTGGAGTTCCAGCACAGATCCTACAACTTATTCACGTGCAATTGCCATTCTTTCGTGGCACATTGTCTCAATAGAATGCGTTACTCAGGGCATGGCAACTGGAATGTGGTGACTTTGGCAGCTTACATTTTCCTGAAGGCTACCTGGGTTGGTAAAGGAGCCGTCATCAGATCTATTTTACCATTTTTTGTGATTCTTTGTCTGGGACTTGCATTTGGCGGTGCAATGTCTCTCGTTGCTCTGGTCTCGTTGTGGATTGCTTTAGTGGGTTGGTTCGTGATCGGTACCTACTGTTTTAAAGATTTGATTCAATTATAGTTAGACATAGACGCCTTCCTTTTCTGGAATATTGGAAACTTGATATTCATTTTCTTTCACCCGCTTGTGTCCGTTTATTTTTAAAACTTTTAGGTTTTGTTTAATAGGAGTTTTTTCAACTTCAAAAATAAAAAAAATGTAATTTTTCAATTTTTTGTATCAGACGGTGTAAGTGATTTTTGATTGAAACAAATATAAAAAAACTCTTTTAAAAATCTTTTACATTATCATTATGTTGAAAATAATTTTTAGTTACAACTATACCAAATGAAGGTTGATTTGAGTACATAGAAGGTGTTTTGATGTTCGATTTTGTAATTGAGTACATAGAAGGTTGATTTGATGTTCGATTTTTGTTTTCCTCTTATTTTTAAAAGCGTTTGTTAAAAAGGAGCATTATTCGACTCCTTAGATGCACTAAAACAAGAGAAAATCCTTGCATAGGCTTCTCGACGGACAATAGTGCACTGCATCATCGTCCTGTTAGCTGACTCAGCCTACATTACCACTTTGAGTGTGATATGGTCTTATCTTAGTCTCTACTGCTTGTAGCTTCTACCACAGTCACTCAATAATTTTCCTCCCTCAACGTGCGCTTGTTGTGATATTTTTATTATATTCTTATTATATTAAAAGTTTAAATTAACAGTGAAGATATAATTTCTTTTATAAGTAATTAATAGTGTTACTTAATTTTCGATTTTGTTCGTAGAATTAACTTTTTATAAATTTTCATAAACAAACTTTTACTTCTCATTTCAATCACTTGGATGTTAGCGTTTGAGTCGCATTTGTTGGTCATTACAAAATTTAAACGATCCAATTCCAAGATTGTATTTTGATTTCCGTATAATCTATTTGCAATGTAATTTAATTTCATCAAATTAAATTCCTCGCGGAATAATTTTGTCAGTTTTTTTAAAAAAAAGAAAAGAAAAGAAAGAAGAAGAAGCGAGGGAATGTAAATATGAGGAAAAGAAATAACGTTAGAAAAGCCGGTTTGAGACCAGACCAATTGTCGGTGGGCATACTGGATTTGGATCTTCCATGGAGAGTGTCCATTAATTGTTTGTGAATCTTCTTGATCTTTTTAATTATATTTATATTATCCCTGTATTTATATTTTATATTATTTTATACAAATACCGTCAAATAACCATAATTTATTATTTTTCATAAATAACAAAGATAGAACTGTAAATCATAAAGACCGGTATTTATTATTTGTTTTAAAAAAAAACAAGAAAAAGAAAATCCTACGGCTACGGGGTTGCAATGATTCACACCGGTCGCATAGAAGTTGGCACATGGGGCTGGTCTGCAACCCCTGCTGACACCCCCCATTCTGCCCTTACGGACAAAAGACGCACACGCGAAGTTGTAAACAAGATCACATGTGCGCACCTGCGCGCACACACGCACGCGAAACATCCCATCCCCACCTCCGCTCGCTTCGAAGAGAACAACGGCCGGAAAAGTAGGAGGAGTGGCTGAAGCGTGCGGCGCCTTCATGGGCTTCCCTTCCGTTTGCTACTGTGTCCTCCTCCCGGGGCCGCTGGTGGTTCTTCTCCAAATCCTGGATCAGATAAGGCTCCTCCTGGCCCCCGTCTTCCACTTCCTCGGCCTGTACTCCCCCCCCGACTTCCCGGCGGTGCCTTTCGACGAGGACAGCATCAACCGGTTGTCGTCCGCCTCCGACATCCCCTACTTGTCCGTCAGCCCCGCATCCATCAAGAGGAGGCTCCCCGTCCTCCAATTCTCCACCTTCCAGAGGCGTCTGCCTGCGGGCAGGGTGGAAGGGGAGGAGGCCGCGTGCGCCGTGTGCCTGTGCGGCCTGGAAGACAGGCACGAGGTCCGGCTGCTCGGCAACTGCAGCCACACCTTCCACAAGGGATGCATCGATAGATGGGTGGATCTCGGCCAGGTGACCTGCCCGCTCTGCAGATCCCCGCTGCTCCCCAGGGGCTCTCCCTTCCTTCCATCCCCGGCTAGGACGACTTTGTGAGGTCCAGCACCTCCATCTGCGTTCTGCCCCTTCTCTGCATCAATCCGTCGTCGTATACCCATGTACCCACCTACTACTGCCTTTGCTTTTCGTCCATTTGCTCTCTTTATGTGTTGTATACGGCATCAATCTTTCCACCTCCTTCCTTCTTCTGTTCCTGCCGCATGTTTTCGTATCTACACGATTCCAGTGCTTGCTTGCTTAAGGAGTGAGCGACCACCCCGAACCATACAACGAGAACTGCTCGTATCGATCAAGCACGCGTGCACTTGCTCCGTTCTTCCGATCGTTCTCACGGGGAAAATAAATTCCAAAAAAAAAAAAAAGGGGGTGGTGTTGATGGTGGAGTTGGAATCTAAGTGGGAATGGGAACGATAGATTGATAGGTAGGGAAGGGACACACATACGAGGGACTTTATTGCGATTTTGAAGAAAGCCGTAGACATGGGATGGGTGCACATGTGGGTTGCAGGCTTTGCACTGCAGTCCCCAGCGAGTGTTTCTGGGGACTTTCTTCGATCATCGCGGTGAGCGACCGAGGGATCGGTACTGATTTTCCAAACCCAACAACAATAATAATAATAATTATAAACGAACGACGAAGAGAGAGAGAGAGAGAGCCGGCCGGAGTGCGTCGTCTTTTGCCTGACACCACCTTGCTTCCCATTTTGACGGTTACCTTTTCTTTACACGAGCTCTGTGTGGATCATCAGAGCACAGTAGAAATGAAAGTTTCACTGCCGCAAGATACAGATTTGAATCTTGCAGAACACTATACAGTTCTCCTCGCTTTCCTCTCCTCTCTTCTTCTCTCTGAGGATGGCGCGCGTGTGCGTGTACTTACATTTGCATCGAACCAACAGTTAAATAAACGGATAATACTTGTATATCAATAGACTGAGAAGTATACAACAAGATAGAAATATATTTGGGCTAGATGAGAGTACTGGACCAAAATGGGGTAACCAACATCAACATCAGCGGCAGCAGAGAGAGAGAGAGAGGAGAGGAGAGAGAGAGAGAGGCGGCTCCATCTCTTGAAGACCTGCACCAAACATAGCATGTGACCGTATACCAGCTTGTGGGCAAGCTGAAGATGGAAGGGAGAAGGGAAGGGTCCACTTGGTCGAACGTGAAAAAGCGAAACTTGTATCGGAAGTTACTTTGCTCACGATGATGTCATCATGATCTCAGCAATTTACAAATTGTCTTCACCGAAAAAAACGCCCCGAAACAAGTTCTAAGGACTTTATTATCACCATTATTGTTATTTAAAAAAAAAACCGTACGTTACAGACTTACAGAACGACACGTCAAATTTTGTGTTCATGATTTACAATATATAATACAGCTAGAGAATTTGGTAACGATCCACGTGTTACGAGAATTAAGATATATGTAACTTAATTTATTACAGCAAGTAATTTTTTTATAATTTTTATAAATAGTTAAGTAGAATAAATATTTCTTTATGTTTCGTAAATGGCCATAAGAGATTTGAATTTATTTCTCGAATTTTTAGTACATGTATATAAGAAATAAATTAAATCGTTAGGTATATAAATAAGGTATTCGATAGGTTTTGTTTAATGGTCAAAATTATTTTTAGAAAAAAAACTGGTTTTGTCACAGGTTCTTGCTCTTCCATTTACATCTAACATACCTACGGTGACTCCTATATTTATATACAAAATACATATCTGAGGATTAATAATAGTAGTAATAATAATAATAGGTAATGCATCACTAAACGGGAGTTTAACTTGAAACGAAGATTTCTTAGGATATTAAAAATTGGAATATAGGATTAAAGAAAAAAAGTGCATTAAAAAACCGTGGTCGATGACATCAATTTCCTTTAATGCAGAAAACGATGAAATTTACCAAACGCGACATGCAATTTAATGAAGGAACCTTCTTCAAGAGAAACGTGAGTGAAATATTTCTTTTAAAAAAAGGGCAATATTTGATGATGTCAAAATATTAAGACACGTACGGTCACGACACGAGCATCGATGCCCCCTCAATCAATTCGGCTAATATTTATATGTGAGAACGAAAATACCATGGCACTCGCAAGAAGGCAGCCAAAAAAATATAGCAAGTGTCTTGAAAACTGAACGAATGAATTATTAGATTAGATTCTAACTCATTAAAAAGCGCTGACACGAAGAAGAGCGCGAGTAGAAGGGCAAAAAAATATGATTTTTCATATGATTTATTATTGTGAAACATGATCCGTGTAGTCTGTAGACTTCGGCTGTTAACGTGACTATAATTTTAACTTCAACTCAAGTATAAGAAATTGAAGTTAAAAATAATTTTATAAATAATATTAAAATTACACAATAAATTTTAAAATAATATATATATATATATATATATATATATATATATATAACAAAAGTGTCAAACTTTGTTGTCAAAGTAATTAAGTCTTCATATTTAGTGGATTGACATTTTGCTTTCAAGACTCTATCATATTGAAAAATAAATTCTGAAAAAGGAGTATGAGAATGCACATACCCATCAAAAAATGAATTTACGCTCTCAGATCTTTGACTTGTGGTCATGCCTACCATAAAATGAATTTAATGCATGATCTTGATCTGTAATAATAGTCTTTAGATTCTTGCCATACATGAAAGTTTGGAATGTACTAAACAACCAATGAAAGGTTTCTTTTGTCTCATCTACTAGTAAAACACACCCAAACAATGTGGACTGCTTGTAGTGATTTACTTTAATAAATGATGCAAAAGGCATGTTGAAATTATTGGTCCTATAAGTGTTGTCAAAAATAACCACATCTCCAAACTTCGTATATGCTTCACGAGCCCTTCCATCAGCACAGAAGACACTTCTGATTGTATGATCTTCATCTAATTCAAAACAGAAGAAATAATTTAGATCCTTATGATTTTGTTGCTGAAAATACTATACTACCGTCATACATTCCTTGCCCATATTATTCTTTCACCTAGTCTTGTTAAGGTGAATAACTTGATCAAGACCAATATTTTGCTATGACATATTTGAAAGAACATTTGCCGCTTTGGAAGGTTGAATGCCACATTCTGAGATGGTATTCAGCAACCCTTTTGATACAGATGATATCTTTCTATGAGATCTTAAAATCTTCGATTTTGCAGGTGATGTAAGAACATGATTGTGCTTTTTGACAAATTTCTCAACCACCCACACATTTAATTCATTACACATCACATAAAACCTTGCAGCACAACCCTCTTGGATGTCTCGTTGTCTACCTACATCACCTCTTGAGCAACGTTTATCATTCATGTCCTTATGTCCCTGTTTATAACAAACAAAATTACGTGCTATTAATTCTCCACTAGCTTTTGATTTTCTAAACCAACTTTTTCTAATAACAAAACATTTCTTCATTGCATATGCATTATAAAAATTATATGCATCATCCTTCAAAGAAAATTTCATAGCATAGTGTGGACTTGCACTTCCTTCTCCTTCTCCATCAGAATGGCTAGCCGACCCTTCCATTCTAATATTGAACTCTAAGTCATCAAACCCTTGCATTTCAGAATAGTTCTGTTCGAGCCATTATACTTGCTGTTTATTATACAATAGCTTTTGACAATTCGAGAATGGTTGATTCTTTAATTAAAAGTGTGACAATAAATGAGTGGGACTTTGAAATTATCAACCACTATGTAAAGTTAACATTGCAACATTTAATTAAAATTATCAACCACTATTTATCAACCACTCTGTAAATGTATACATATTACGACTTTTAAATTACCAACAATTTAAGATAATTAACTTTAAATTTCAAAGTACGTTGATAACTTTATAGAGTAGTTAATAATAATCTAAGTTGGTTGCTAATTAACTTTACAGAGTGGTTCTTTACAGAGTGGTTGATAATGATAGGTAACATTTCAGATTAAACATATTTTACTTTGTACTTAATGTAATTAATAGTTTGTCAGTTTAACTAACTTTTTTCCTAATAAATGTTGCAAACATTTTTCCCCCAATAAATGTTCATTCATGTTAAATAAAAGTATAATCAATGTAGTTAATAAATCAACTTTTAAAAACATGAAAGTACACTTGTAACTCATCGGTAAATCCAATGTTAACTGATGTTCTTCCGTATTCTATTTGATAACTTTAAAAAGATCGAGAGAAGACGAAGGGACTTCCGGTGAAACAATGAATCACAGGTGACAATGATTGAGGAAAAATAATCGCAAATCCCAAATCTCGCAGGTGACTTTTTATGAATTTTTTTGTGTTAAAATAAATGAACTACTTTTACATGAGTGTCATCGGTGAGAGTTTCTTTTTCGGCGGGAGAATTTTTTTTTTGAATACTCTCTCTTGATTAAACCATCTTTAATCTTTGATCCAACGAGTACCTACAGAATTAACTTCTATAGGTACTTACAAAATCATTTTTCCTATATATATATATATATCCTCAATATTGGGGATGATAACCCAGGAATAGGCAAATGAAGCTTGAGGATCAAGCTTATGCCTGGAGTGCAGAGCACGTATGAAAAACACTGGCACCGAAACTACAAAGGCTGTTGTAGGCAGGCTTTTCCTTGAAGAGAACTAGCTTCATATGGAGATTTGTGCCAAAGAGTTGCAGATGGCAAACGATTAATTAAAATAGCAGCAGTGTTAAATGCAGACACCCAAAATTGTTTCTAAAATTTAGCATGAAAAATAAAAGCTCGCAAGATGACGATGTTTTCGTTTAACTGTACCTTGTTGCTGAGAGGGTAAGACAAACGATGAAAAATTAATGCCTTTCGGTGACAGAAAATTTTAAAAGTATGATTTCAAAACACTCCACGATTGTCTATTTGAATAGTTTTAACCTTGAATGTAAACTGTGTGTTTCGTTGTGCATAACAAAAGATGGAATAAGAGAGAGCCTCAGACTTCTGCATTAAAGGAAATATCTAACAATAACGAGAGTTATCATCACAAATAAAAATGACGGCCACTGCTAGAGATTACTGCGGAGGACTCCAAACATCAGCAAACAAAAGGTCAAAGGATTGCTATGAACGTTCTAGTCTTGATTGAAAGAGTTGTTTAGTCGCTTTGGCTTGAGAGCAAAATTGGCAGTGCCTGTTTGGGAGTGCGCTGGAAGAAAGATGATGTCAAGGTTTCATTTGTTTTCGTAACTTCAAACTCTGATTACATAGTGTGAAATTGAGAATAATAAAATAAATAAAATTAAGTTGCATACATAATAAGTTAGTGTAGAAAAAATGTATACATTAAAGATTACATAGTGATGATGATACATTAAAATTTATGTAAAGTTAAATTACTCTAAAAGAAAGTTGAAACATACAGACCCTTGGATAGTTATGGCAAATCTCAGCAGAAGTGCGATCATCGTACAACACTGTACAGAATGCACGACAAGTAGCTTCGGTAGACACCATTAGAACCATGGCCACTAGGCTTCGTCTGTCTGGTAACCTTTTCCTTAATACAAAAACCATATCCATCAAGAACAAATGTACAATTATTATCTTGAGCGAATTGTTGAATGGAGATTAAATTAGTGGAGAGATCAGGCACATGGAGGACAGGTCGAAGACGCATTACCAGAAGGAGTTGAAATAAAAGAGCTGCCAATATGTGAATAGGCAGTTTAGCGCCATTGGCAATGGAAACAGAAGTTGTAACGGCATAAGGTTGCATTTCAGAAAACGATGGAGTGGACGACTGTTGAAACCGAAAATTTTTATTCGAAGGTGTCCACCTAAATCCAACATGATCAAAGTTTGTTGAGGAGACTTCGAAGTAAAAGATAAAGGAAAGGAAGAGAAAATTCCCACTTAACAGTACCTGGATGGGTTGGTCCATCTAATTCACGGTCCAATCTTTAACAAAAAAAAG
>JAMKPZ010015656.1:0-37689 GCA_024699675.1 Amphibolis antarctica | reverse complement strand
GCAGCGCTCGCACTCCTCGTGTTGCCAGCGCTGGCCGCGGCGAATTCGGAGGGGGATGCGCTCTACGCGCTTCGGAAGAGCCTGAACGACCCGGAGAACGTGCTCCAGAGCTGGGATCCGACGCTCGTAACCCCCTGCACTTGGTTTCACATTACCTGCAACTCGGAAAATCGCGTCACCAGGGTGTAAGCATAACAAAACCTAAACGCAAACCCGTCTACTTTTCCCTTTCTTTCTGCATGTCGCCGTGTGTTTCTGCGAGAGAGGAGGGGTCTTCTATCTTTTATTGGTTGGTTGGATTTGGTTGATCTCACGGGAGATTATCGTATGGTCTTTTAAATTTTTTTTTCCTTTCTTAGAAACTGACATGTGTGATGGAATTCTTTGAAGTTTATTGTTTTCCAGATTAGTTTCGTTTGGCGCGTCTTCTATGAACTACGACGTGGTAACATCGATTGTCGTCATACAATAATAAGTATGGGTGTCGATCAGTTTTTAGGACATGATACTGCATCGTTTCTTTTTGGTTCTCATCTGTTTTTTACGGTATTTGGAACATCATCTTGGTTAGCTTCCGTGCGTCACTTTGGTTATACCGTTTTGGGATTTACATGGTGGTAATGATTTTGGTTTTCTAATAAAATGGTTCCCTAAAATTTTAGTTGGGGCTACTGTCTAGCTATCGGCGCCAAGAAAACGGAGTGTCTACCCGGTTTACTAATGATTTATGGGAAATCGATATCTTGCAGGGATTTAGGAAATTCCAATCTCTCTGGCCACTTGGTGCCGGAACTTGGGAAGCTTGAGCATCTCCAGTACCTGTAAGTTGGGTTTGTTCTTTACGAAACTTAACAAAAGATGGTTTTCCCCCATTGATGCAATGAAATATTTTTCTCCGCATGTCTTTTAAATTTTGATTTTCCATATGATGATGACTGCCTGTAGGTGAAGCGATTTTTTTCTCTTCTTATTGTATGTAATCTTAAAAATGTTTTTCCCTCAAATATTAGTTGTTTATTTACACTATGTTTGCAAGACTCAATCTGTATGACAGTTGACTGTATTAGTTTGTTGTATAATCCTTGTGCTTTATTAATTTATTGTGTTCCACTTTCTGAATGTTTTTTGGTCAAGATCTACACAACGATTCTGTTGTTACTATTAATTCATTAAATATCTTGCATCCGACTCTTGTTCATAGTCTCTCTTTATTTCGATTTTGTAAGTTGCGGAACCTTCTGTTTGCCTAAATTAGTTTACTCTGATCTAACTTTGGGATTTCCCATTGATGCAGGGAGCTATACAGAAATAACATTCAAGGGAAAATTCCAGCTGAACTTGGAAATCTAAAGAATCTGGTGAGCTTGGACTTGTATAATAACAACATGTCAGGCACAATTCCACCATCACTAGGGAATCTGAAATCTCTAGTATTCTTGTAAGTTTATTGAATACATATATTTAATATTCACGTGCACCATCAATTGTGTTTCTAAAGTTCTTTTTTCTTGTTTGCGTTTTTTGGCTACAATTGATGGTATTCATGGTCTACTCAGTGTTAGAAAACATTTTACTTGGATGTTGACAATTTCTTTCTTTCTTTTGGTAACATCATTTTCGAGTTTCAATAAACAACTTTCTTTCTTGTCAATCACGGGATATTAGTTTTCCAGTTTCTTGATTTGTTATTGGTTTTTCATTAACTTCAATGTGGTTCTGCGTTCATACGTATCTGTTTCTGTCCTGAATTTTAGCCTTTTGATGTTGACTGATTGTGATTGTCGTTATTACTTGTTATATCTAGACGGATAAACAACAACAAATTATCAGGACGAATTCCTAGGGAACTTGCTGGTATTTCTAGCCTCAAAGTTGTGTAAGTGCAGGAGTCACACTTGTATGACTTTCAAATTACCGTTACCTAATTTTTAATTTCCTATTTAATCATTTTTTCCTTTTGCTTTCAGAGATGTTTCAAGCAATGATTTGTGTGGAACAATTCCCACTACTGGTCCTTTTGAGCACATCCCCTTGAGCAAGTAACCTTATTTTTAAAATTGATTATCCAGTTATCCTGTTTCTTTATAATCACGTGTTTATATTTAAAAACCTATGTTATGGGTTTAAAGAAGAATTGTTGCTACTTGCTATCTTGATTATTGTGCAACGATGTGAAAAGTAAGTACTATAGGAATTTAGGTTTTACTTGTTTACAACAACTATAACAATCCAAGTTATAATCCTACCACACGAGGTCAATCACAGGAATCCTTTTCTTTTTATGTACTTCTATACGTGTTCAAATCTTTGATTATATTACATAAATTTAAATCTTTCCTTACAATGCCTAATCAAGTAATTTTAGGCCTTCCTCTAATTAATTCTCCTAATCAATGCATTCTTTAGTCTCCTAAGGATATATGACCAAATATCACTTAAGCTAATTTTTTCATATCTTATCCTCAATTGATGCAACTCCTACTTTATTTCTAGTAAAATTATTATTTTTTAACTTATTTGTTGTGGTAAAGTGGTATTGCCGTTCATCCATCTAAGCATACATATTTTTGCAATATTAACTTTTGCATATGGTCATGATTTATAGCTTATCATTTTGATCCATAAAGTATAATTGGGTGAATAGCAATTCTATAGAAATTTTCATTTACTTTAAGGACATCTTCTTATCACATAACACTCCAAACGTATTTCTTTACTTTATTTATCGTACTTTAATACTATGAATATCATCTTATGTTTTTTAATTAAGTTTTCTTTTAAAATAATCTTACAATCTTTACTCATTCTTTGATCTGTTTTTTAGTAAGTTAAAAGTCTATTTGTCTAAAACTTAACCACTTTTAAATGTAATTAAGTGCTTCTCTCTTTTCCTAAAATAAATATTAGCTCTGTTAAATTCTAAAATTGAATTTCCCTTTTTATTCCTCTTATTAAAGTCAAATCATCCATGGTTTCTTTATATCTTATAATTTTCTCTCCTACATGACCATTTATACCCCCCTTCAATAAAGAGGTTTTCACTAATGGGTAAATCATAAATTAAACTATCCATATATTCCCAAAATTTTTGTTTGATAGCTTTTCATAAACTTTTTTATAGAGTATATGCACTAGTTATATTAATTATCTCTTTTCCTATTACGAACTTAAATTATTCATTTTAATTCTATCTCCTATTCTTATTATCTCGACAACATTTTTCTTAGACTTTTTTCAACCATTATTCCAACCCCATTCCTATAATTATTTTTTCTTATACACCACAATTTAAAACCATCATCCACAATTAATTTATTTCACGATTTAAAAACACTTCTCAATGGTGCTAACCTAAACACATCATCGTTACATTTACTAATTCTACTCTTACCAATCAATGTTCTTGTATTTCTAACTGTCAGCTTAATTTGGTGTTTTAAACCAACTTTCTACTCATGTCTCACCATTAAGGTGCGAGAATACATTATTTTGATATTATGTTTCAACTGTTTGTGGATGCACTTGGTGAGGAATATGGATGCTCAATGTTCCTTTGGAAGCCTATACATAACCTCTTTGTGTTTCTCATCTTGTAGCTTCGAGAAAAATCCTCGGTTGGAAGGCCCAGAATTGCAAGGACTTGCAGCATATGATACTAACTGCTGAGTGAGATGAGTGAATGCTTTGCTCCTATAGTCTTATGGTATATTGCTTGGATGTACCTATAAACAAACGTAAAATTAAATATATTGAGGTTGGGTTTGAAGTCATGTGAATGTGTGAATCAAGCTATACATCTACCTATCTGGTTTGATTAATGTATATCGATATACTTGTGTTCTAGTGGCTTTACGCTGCTATATATCCTTCAATGAGTGAAAACAATGCAAGATGCACATTGTTTTGTTGCCGAGGGTGGCATATGGTTGAACTGTTAGCCCTTTGTTGGACATTGCCCATTTGAGAATGAAAAGAAAGTAGTTCAATTTATTGTAATCTCATAGTGCGTTGGAGGAGTTGCTGTTTATTCTCCTGTAACGTTGAAGTTTGTTGAATTTGGGGTTTTGATTGGCTATTTCATTCTGTAACTCTGGCTATTTATTCTTTTCGGTTCTGCAAAAATTGATGATCACATTATTCTTGATTGTTTTCACTATTTCTTGATGTTTCTAAATCTATTATCTTGATTACGCTGTGGTGGTTCAATTCTTATGATCATTTATTTATGATGAAAGAATTGAATTGAATTCATTTTTGTCGATATTATTCACTCTTTATTTATATTAAAAATGAAGTTTAAGTTTATAATGTATGAATTATTTAGAATTTAACCAATTCAAACTTTTTTGTCTATTCCCATCTAATTATCAAATTTTCTTATTTCGTTTAATTTTAAAAAGTTAACGAGAAATCTTTATATTGAATTTACTTTTATCTAATTTAATTTTATTTAAAAAATAAATTTTTGTTAATTTATTTTTAATAAATTTTACGTATACAAATGTACCCAAAAGACAAACTAATTATGCTATCGTTAGCGAAAAAGTTTCCAAATGTAAAAATGACTGGTTATGATCGGTGGCATTTAGTGTTCCTTTTCTCTTCTTGGAATCTTCGACAGTTTGACGTCTATAAAACTTTGAGTTAGGCCCCTGAAAAGCGCAAATCTTTTGACCCCTCACATGTGACATGACAACACAGCCATGTTATTTCAAGAGAGTATTTGTTTAAATAATAAAATTAATTAAAGTGAGAGTTATATTTTTTTTAAAATTATTATATAAATATTAGATATTTTTGATATATATTTTAAAAAAATATTAAATAAATATTATTTTACATAATTATATATGATATATAGTAAAAAATAAAGTACATAATATTTATCGTTTAAGCAAAGCAAGTTTGAATCCACTCATAAAACAACATGTTTGTTTTTAATTTTATTTACTTTAATTTAAAGCTAACAGTTAGAATTAAAAGTGGTAAACTTATACGAAATTAAAACCAGATGTCTTAAAATTACATCAAACGAACCGAAAGACTTTGGTCATCTTTGCCAGAGGAAAAAAAAAGCATCAGCGATGGCTGAGCGTTTTCTACACAAAAAGCGACGTCAAAGTTCAACAACGGCGGCTTGCAGTGCGTTTGTAACAAATTGATAAATCGTAAACATGTCAATCGTGTTTTGTTTTCAATGACATAATATTATTTGTATTTAGGTTAGATTTTTTTTTACCTATGGCGTGATATAACCTCTCTTCTTTTTCGTACCGGGCCGACTTAGCATAGTTTAACATAAATTTTTAAAATTTTAAATTTTAATATTTATAAATAATAAAAAATATATTATATTAACATTTACAAATCACAAAAAATACAAAAAAACAAAGACATTCATCACGAAAGTCAACAGGCGTATGGAACTTCCACTGGCTTAGCAGTAACTTCCACTCAGTTAGGAAATATTCCATAGTCAACAAGAATTTCTGTTGAACAGGGGAGGAACTTCCACTAGACGAGGGAGAAACTTCTAGTAGATGAAATCATGTTAGGTCATGTTGACATGGTTTGACACGATACAATTGACATATCTAATAAATTGACATATTTAATAAATTGGGTGATTCTCTTGGATTTTCTAGATTAATCTTAATAACATCATAATTTCTAAGAATCTGATTAATTTGTGGTCGAATTAATAGGCGAAGGCTATAGGTCATCAGCGTAAACATGTTAAGTAGAAGATGAGAAGAGTTTCAATTAAGATAGAATTGAAGTTGAAATTATTTTTGCAAATAAAGTTGAAGTTGTATAGTATTTGAGATAATAGAAATTTATACATTACAATTTATATAGTAATAATGAGATTAAAAATTTATAGGAAGTTAAAATTAAAATTAAAGTAAACTAGACCTTAAAATCTTTTTAAGGGAGTTTTTTTCTAAATTATATTATACATGGAATGAGGGCTCATGCATATAAATAACCTCTACGTTCTAGTGTCACGCTCTTTCTCAACGTACATTTATGACTTAAGATTTCATTTGTAAACTATTTTTAGAATTTCAACTTTTTTTTAAAAAATTTAATATAAATGATAACGTATAAATTTTTACTATACTAATTAATATATAATTTTAACTATATTTATTTTACAACTTTCAATTTTAGTTTGATGATAATATATATATTTTTTAATATAATTTTTTTTTTAAAAAATTATTTTTTCTCTTCTTTTATTTTAAAATCATTCTTTTAAAAATTATTTTTTCTATTAGAAGTAAATAAAAGAAAATCTCTTGTATGTATTTTTATAGTTTTTGATGTTACCGTACATGTATTACATTTATAATGTATTTGACATCATTTATGTTTCGTAATGGTTTGTTAGCTTCAACTTCAAATCCACGTAAACTCGTATATATCATTATTATCGTATAAATTAGTATACATAAATTTTTTTATTATAATTTACTACAAAACTTAACTTTGACCTTATCTGAGGAGAGTTTCAACATCTAAGAGTCAGAGTTGAAATTGATGTTAGTAAAATAAATAGAATTAAAGTTTCGATAATAAAAGTTTATATTTATGTAATAATAATGATATTAAAAATTTATATGAACCTAAAATTAAAATTAAAACAAACAAGATCCTTATTTATCAAGAAAACTTAATTTCTAACTTTTTACGTTACTTGAAGTTAAAATATTAAAAAAAGAAAAACTTACGGAAAATAATTTTATTATATTTTACTAAATTTATTATTCCTCAATATATTTGTAAGGACTTTGTCTCGTATAAATCTCGAAAAAAGAAAATTTTTAAAAATTTACGATTTTTCAAGTATTTGTACATTAAATGTAGAAATTTTTAAATTTTTCCATAGATACATAAGTATAGATTTTTTCTATAATTTTTTATTTATTAGGTTAAATTTTTTTTGTAGTCAATAAAAATTTCATCGTTACGTATTTCTTTGGCATTGTATATCTTGATTGTTAAATTTATGTTTAAAATATTAAAATATAAAATATATATAAATTTTTTAAATATTTTTTAAAATATATTAAAATATTTTCTATTTATTTATTATTTATTTTTTAAATTTTTATTTCTAAAATTTCACCACCTTGATTTTCATTTGTGTCATCGGAAAGGAATAACGGAAATGATGAGAGGAGTGTACTGGCGAATCGGCGCCCAGCTCCGGCAAACCAGACGGTCGAGTTCTACGGCAGGTTTCAAGGGAGTGCCTAGGGAAACGGCGGATGCGGTGGTCATCGGGGCCGGTGTCGTCGGGCTGGCGGTGGCCAGGGCTCTGGCGATGAGCGGGAGGGATGTTCTGGTCATCGAATCTGCCTCTACCTTTGGCACCGGCACGAGTTCCCGGAACAGTGAAGTCATCCATGCTGGAATCTACTATCAGCCTGGTAGCTTAAAGGTATGGTCTTTTGTGCTGTATGCCTTATTCCAGTGAGGCGGCCATTTGAGCTTTTCTATTGTTTTTCGTTAGTTTAGTTTTGTTCGTCTGTTTTATGATTATGGGGCCGATGCTGCTTCTGGTTCATAAAAGAAAACCCATTTGAGGTTTTCCGCTGCATTTTGGGAAGGAATATGCTTTAAATTGTTGTTGTTTGGTGCAATGAAACAAGTGCACGCTGCTCTGATCGTTATATTTCACTTCAATTCACTGCCATGACTGTCACTTGCCTCTTGCACCAGAGGAAGGAAGTGACACGGCTGTCGTACCGAGAATGATTACCATTCTCAATTTTTTGCAGACAAATGTAGGTCCCTGGTCAAAGCTCAATTCTTGTTGGGGGGATAATGACTGTATTTTGAAGATAATCTTTGAAGAACCAATAGCAATCACGAGGGACTAAAAATGGTTTTTATTTAGGCGTAAATTCTCTCATCCAACTGTAATTAACCTGTGTTCAATTTCTTTTATATCATTCTTAAAAATCTCTGTGCATGTGAAAAGTGCTTGAATTTTTCCATTTGAGAAACATTCATGAAAGAGAGGGTTTTAGTGGAACCTTGCAACATGGTGGGTGAGGGAGATTCAATGGAACTACTTGGCATGGGTGTCAATTGACGATGGCATGATTTAAGGTCGGAGATGGCTATGCTAATTGGTTTGTACTGGCATATGACTGAGATGAGTTCTTGTGGGCGACACCAACTGATCATACTCTGCATGATCTTTGGTTGTGATGTGCACTCCAGTGGAGAGTCTGACTAAGTGGCCGGGACTTGCAAAAAGGAATGCTCTAGTGGCTTGCATTGAGTCTCTTATGCTTAAATTAGTGAAGATTTTAGGGAGATAGGTTTTGAGGGAATCGCCAAGGTGTTGAATGAGGATTCAGATAACTGGGTGTTATGTGATTTGATCACCCACATCAACTATCCATATCAGCACCATAATATAGATTGGGAACTCAAACCATCACACATTCTCCATGGAGATAAGATAGGTAGAGTGGATCTCCCATCTATCAAATCATTGATTTCTGCTCTATTCTTAACATTGTAAGGGTGGTCCAATTGTTAGTTTTGTGATGAAATAACAAGTAATATTTTTTTGAAATGTAAAACTGCCTCCCATCAATTTGGAGTCTTATTAGACACCATACTGATGGACATTTGCAAGTCATAATCAGGAGGGTTATACTTGAATGAGAACATCCTTAATTGCAAGTCAAATAAAAGTGACATTATATTGATAAGTTATTTAGCTGGCAAATCCACTCTTTTTACAAAATTCTGGTGACCATATATAGACCATATAGAATGTTGACACTGAAATGGAGACAACTATAGCCACTCAATCTCTCAAAGTTAGACGTTGCTATTAACTTGAAACCACTATAGCTGGTCGATCTTTCAAATAGTGTGGAATTGTTCTGTACATAACCTTATTAGATTGCTTGACATGATGCTTCTGTCCTTGCTTTATTCATACAGATGCTATGACAACCTTTTTATCTGGTTTTAAATATTTTGTATATCTGAGAGTGTGGTTAGTGTTGCCTTTTTCATTCGATAATTGTTTATTGCTAGGTTTGTTAAATGTTATCGTTGGCACTGATCTGTTTCTTTAACACCCTATTTTAAGAGTCAAAGTTCAAACTCATCTGTATGAAGGAATCAGCTTAACCATTTAGGTGTTTCACATGTGCTTCTTTTTTGCATGCATTATTGTGTTTGTATGTGTAAATAAATAGATAGAAATGGATTTTTCAGGCGATGCTTTGTGTGAGAGGAAGAGAATTGCTCTACAAGTATTGCAAAGAACATGAAATACATCATAAGAAGATTGGTAAGCTAATAGTTGCTACAGGGCCTGCAGAAATCCCAAAGTTGAATAATCTGCTCAAACTAGGGCAAGTTAATGGAGTTGAAGGGCTGAAGATGATTGAAGGTTCAGAATCTATGCAAATGGAGCCGGAAGTATACTGTTTAAAAGCTTTATTCTCACCTTCATCTGGGATAGTTGATTCTCACTCGTTTATGCTCTCTTTATTGGTAAATATTGCATTTTACATAACAAAAGGTATTGGATAATCTGTTGTTTGAAGTTCTTGGGTGTTGCTTTTCATGGATGGAGTAAATGATTGAAGTTTTTTTTGCTTTTGTTATCAAAGAGAATTCTATCACAAAATAAAATGTTTCAAACCCGTACTTTTTGCATTTTGTTATTTTGTTAAAGTTCTTTGCCCTTGAATTCTTTAGTCCCACCAGAACTAGATGTAGAACACCATCAGCAGCCTTTCGAATGCCTAATTTATATTTTAAATAACTGTCTAGCATTGGCAAGATTCCATGACATACCATGTCAATCCAGGGGGAATCTGAGGAAAAAGGAGCAACAATATCCTTCAATACAACTGTTGTTGGTGGTCATGCTGATGAAAATGGAATTTGTCTGTATACCACAGAAAGTAAGAACCTAGAATGCTGTGATAACATCACCTCTTTGGAGCCTCAGCTTATAGTGGTTCCCAAGCTTGTAATCAACTCTGCTGGATTGGGTGCCCTTCCACTGGCAACCAATTTTCGTGGTTCACATCATGTAATCATGCATCCTTACTATGCACGTGGATGCTACTTCACACTTTCTACTAAATTTCCTCCTTTCAGTCACTTGATTTATCCAATCCCTGAAAATGGTGGCCTAGGCGTGCACGCCACACTAGATTTGGATGGCAATGTCAAGTTTGGACCTGATGTTGAATGGATTGCTGATGTGGATGACAAATCTATATTTCTTAACCGGTAAATTCAAATTCTTTGACATTTCTAAAATTATTTTACAGCTCATCATGTAGATAACCGAAATTACCATTAAGATGTTAATGAAGTCTTTTAGTGTCAGCTTTCATTTAACCCAAATCTTTATCAGCACAAAGCAATTCGTCAAAAATTTTATGCAGATAATTAAAACTATGTAACTGAGGTATGAGCCTATGGTCCAGCACTATTTTTCACACTATTTTATTGACTAGGACAGATCAGGAAGTAAAATTCTGGCCATTGTTTAGATTTTTGACTTGTGTGTGGAACTTTCATTTTATATCACGTATTGTGTGTTCATCTTGTTCATTTTAGGAAGAACTCTCGAGTCGTGAGCAGATTTGGGTGTTTTAGGAAGTTCACATTCTCATTTCTCCAGCTTGGCTTTTTTGAGCCTTTTCTATTCACTTTTACTAGACCTCTATAAATTTCGGTTACAGTGTGAAGAAAGTCACAAGAATTTCAATGTGGAACTATTACCCACTGTTTTGACAATAACTCTTGACACTACCTACGAATGTCCAAGTTCAAAATCCAATGCAAAAAGGAATGCAAGAGTGGGGAAAAATGAACTAAAGAAGCAATAAGGAAACAGTATACCTCATGCTCCTAGTTTTGGAGCAAGAGTTTGACATAATTTTTTCTAGGTGAAGAGTGGAAGGATTGCTAAATGCACCCTTTGACTTCCCACTAAATTTTACTTAATATGATTAAAACGTAAATGTGAAGTAGGCCCCAATCAAATATTATGCATACTGGGACATTGTAAGCGCTTTTTTTCTTTTTTACTCTAAGCAATTCATTTTTAGCACTCGTTTACTGATTGCTCAGGCTTGACTACACTCCATCTTTTATATTTTTAATAACATTTGTAGAATTGAAAGCACTTCTTTTGTACTCTAAGCAATTCATCTTTTAGCACTTTTTTTCTGATTGCTCAGGCTTGGCTATTCGGTGGACTCAAATCGTTCAAGCAAGTTTTATACTGAAATTAGAAAATATTATCCTAATCTAAAGGATGGATCGCTTGTTGCTGGATACTCGGGGATACGGCCTAAGCTTTCTGGCCCTAAAGAGCCTCCTATGGATTTTGTTATGCAGGTACCCTATTTCTCCATTAGATAGCATCCATATTGTGAAGGTTGACGTTCAGAGTTTCAGATGTGTATGTGCATTTTTGGCCCATGTGATCTTGTGTCTTTGAATTTGGTAGCAATAATATGATACATGTTTTAAATTTATCTAATTTAACAAAAGATTTAATCATAGTTTAAAACGCATGAAAAAAAAAAGGAATTTATGTAGCTAACCCACATAGCAAGATTATGGTTTGGATTGTCATTGTTATATGACTTGTATCTTTAGAATTTCTTGAAGATGTTCTCTTTGTTAAATAAAGGCTTATCATGTTATCTGAAAATCACATCCAACATTGTTGGGTCTGATCTTATTAGTTAGTCTTCTGCTTTTTCATGAACATACATCTGTATTAATATTCTTATGCAGGATGAGAGAAGCCATGGAGTGCGAGGCTTGATCAACTTGTTTGGCATAGAATCACCTGGTCTCACATCCAGCTTGGCGATTGCTGAACATGTTGTCCATTTGCTCACCGACTCAAGTAGTTAGATTGGTCAAGATTGTTCAGCTTCCATATCTTCCACATGACAGGAATCTTTAGTTGCATCATCTTGTCAGCATCTCAAGAAAAAGGGAATTTCGCCACTGGCTTGTTAAGAGGTGGCCCAATTCCCAATAAAAACTCTTGGTTGGTTCGAATGCTGAGTTTTGACATGAAGTCATGAAGATGTAAATTACTTTTTTTATCTGGTTTAGGTTTCAGAAACAAAAAACCTGTTGCTTTCCACTGTTTCTCTCCTGTCCTCCATTTACATGACATTTTACAATCGGTAAATGAGTCATTAACTTGTGCTCATGGTGTTCATACTGATAAATTTATTAGCTCAGAGTTCTTCGGTGAAGGTCACAGCAGAATCGACTGGTTGAATGCTACGCATAACCTATACACACAAGGCCAATGCTTTATTGCAAGCGACTTTGTACACCAATGGTTGTCGTCGTAAGTAAGGGTTTGTTTATTCTCTTTTTACGTTAAGGTTTCATTTGTTAATAAGGTATTCAAGTTTTAATAATTATGAGGAGTTGAAATTAAAAGTAATGAAATAAATATATTAAAGTTGTATAGTAAATTGTAAAGTATAAATTTATATATAAAAGTTCAGACGATATAATATATGAAAATTTGTGAAAAGTTTTATACTATTTTTACGATGAATTGCAATTATTGTTTTATTCTCGTTTTTGTTTTGATTTAATATAAAGATTTCGTTTGAGAATAAGATCTATAGAAATTTTTATTTTGTAGAATATATGTTTTAACAAATGATACAATAGAAGTAAATTTTTTTATTATAACTATTAATAAAAATAAAAAGAAATTTGAAACTTTAAGTTCGCTAAATCTACCGTAGTGGTCAAACAAAGCCAAATAAATAAACACATTATCGTTCACAAAAAAACATAAAAGAGCAAGTGACGTGTGCATACATGGATCCCGTATTTTATCAACTATTTACTATTAATTAATTACATATTAATTTAACGGTTTGTAATCATTTGAAGAAATAGTTTTTTTTAAAAATTGTCCTCACGTGTGTAAATCACTTGGGAGAAGATGTAAAAAGCGATTTGTTCTTCGCTTCCTTCGAAACGAAAAAAAAAAAAGTAGTTCAAGTCCAAGTCGATACTTCCCAGCCAGCAATGATATTATATGGCTCTATGAATTTTTTACAATAATAATCGTAATTTTTGCATTTAATAATATCCAAATCTCGATAAAACTAGACTATCATCGCAATAAATTTTAATATTTGAAAATTTTCTAATATTTTTGTGATATGCTCAAACTGGCCAGTGTGCAGTTGCTTTTTTTTTAAAAAAAAAAAATCATTTCGAGAAAACAATATTAAATCCATGATATTTCTATTATATCATGCTTTGTTTTTGTTTTTTTTGATATTCGTAGTGTTTTTTGTGTGAGTTAAAACTTAAAATCTCATCCCAGATAAGAAACGACCAATGACTTATCTCGCTCTTTTGCGTAGCAAATAAATAAGTGCCGATTAATAATTACAAGTCTTATTTGAAATCCAAGGTAATGATTTGGGTATTCTGATATGTTAAGAAAGAACTTTATTTCTTTAATTTTGTATGAATTTTTATTTAACATTATTATCGTATAAATTATAATATATAAATTTTTATTATATTAATTAATTAATTAATTTACTATTTTTAATTTTAATTTTTGAAACTGACTGAAGTTAAACAAAATAACAACAATAACGAGAAAAATTAATTAATAATCTCATTGAGATTAGTTGCATGAAATTTTTGTTCGTATATTTTTATATATAATCAAATCTAAATTGATTCCTTTATTTTATAAATTTCATAAATTTAATTTTTTAATGGTTTTTAATCAAATGTTTTAGTCTTTCCATTATTTTTTTAGTTTCTTTTATATTAATTGATTCCTTTTCTAACCAATGCAGTTTTTTTACTTCCAAAAGATATACAACCCAACCATCTAAATTGAATTTCTTTTATCTTCAACATTCGAGTATGGGTAATTATTGAAACTTTATTGTCGCAAAAATTATTAACATTATTGAGAGAAAATATCACTATAGAAAAAATAATTTAAATTTGAATGCTGATACTATTATTATTTATTTTCTCATATATATATATATATATATATTTACGAGGATGCTGATTTGCTTACAAAACTTGGTGACCAAATTTTAGGTAAGTACTTGAAATCCATGATCCTTTTACTTGGAATTTGGAATTCTTACCTGGACATATCAATCGAATTCCAAGTGAGAAGTGGAAGAAGGGGCGACAATCATTCATTGCAAGGGAAAAAGGAAAGAAGAGGAAGACAACTAGATTTTGAATATGCACCTAGAATCTGTAACCCTTTTATCCAGAATTTAAAACTTTTTACCTAAAATTCAAATGGATACTTACAAAAGTCACTTTTATAAGTACCTATAAAGTCATTAATATATATATATAAAAGCTATTTAGTCGTCTATGTATAAATGAGTTGAAAAGGTTCCCATGTTATATATTAGAAGCCAAAAGAGATATCAAGTTATTAATTTCCCAAAGATAACAAGCTCCAAAATAAAGCAAAATGTATGGTTGAAGATTAACTTTGTTGCCTACAACTAGGAGACTTTAACATTTGTGGGGTTGGAGACTTTGGTTTTGTTTAATAGCAGTTTTTTAATTTTGTGAGTAGGAAAAAATATTTTTTTATCAATTATGAAAAAATAAATACACTTTTTGAAAATGAGTAAAACTTTATTAAGAATCTCCTATGTTATCGTTACGTTAAAAGTGATCTTTGGTTACGATGAGAGCTGTACCAAATGAAGCTATTTATTTGTAAAATGATTTAGCTAATACAAAGAGTGCATTTAAGGATAACTTTTTTCAGTTTTAAAAGTTAAATAAAGTTGAAGTTAAAGTTATTTTTATGAATAAAGTTGAAATTATATAATAATTTAGGTGATAAAAATTTATATATTAAAATTTATATAGTAACGATAACATAAAAAGTAATTTTAAAAGTTAGAAAAAATTAGAATAATCAAAGTTAGGTTAAAGATCTTGACAACAAAGGAAGTAATAATTTACAATTTAAAAAACTAAAGAAAAGTTTGTGTCTTGGAAAAAAGAAATGCGAAGATTGAAAATTTTAGTTATTATTTTTGACCACTTATTATAATTTCCAAAGATACAAACTACTTCAATTTTAACTCCAATACGAGGAGAAATATTATTTTTACAATATTTACAAAAAAAATAAATTTTTTAAAAACAATTTACGTAAGAAGGTTGTTTGAGATATGTACAAAGAAGTTTGACCAAAATTAATATAGTAGTTAAGATTAAATTACAGTCATTAATATATGGCACCCGCCGAAAAGGAAGTGAAACGGAGGACGCTAGGATCCAAAACCGTGCGTTCGAAGGTTCCCTCCGTCCTCCACGGAAGCCCAACGGTGTGGCTGCCGTCTTCTCTATAAAAATGTCGGCACTACTAATCATCGTCATCGGCATCGTCGTCAATTGTTGTTGGTATCGGTGGTGCTTGTGGTGGTGGAGGGGATGGCGGGGAACGGAGGCGGCGTGCCGCTGCTGGGGAAGCTCTACTGCGAGGGATGCCCCGGGTGCGAGATGGAGAAGCGGAAGGACACTCACACCGGGATCCCGTACAGGGAGTTCCTCTACGTCTGGATCGCCACCCTTGCTTCAGGTGAGTCGATTTTTAAGTTTTCCGCGGTTGTTCGGAAAATTCGCGAATCGGGCCTTTAAGCTTCTTTATTTGTTGTTGCTGTTGTTGTTTTTTGTTTTTTTATTATTTCTCGCTCTTTCTGAGCCGAGAAACATATTATGCTGCCTTTTCGTGTGTCAACTTTTCTAGTGATCGCCTAGAACTAAGAACCAACTTTTTAATGCGTCTTCCTTTTTTCCTTAAATCGATAAAACCGTAATATAACTAGTAGGACGATCGTTTATTAGTTTACCGAGCATTCGTCCAAAACCTATCAACTTAAAATTTTAGCAGAAATTTTCAGACTTGCGAACTCCTCTAATTTTGTATTTTGAGCATACTCTAGCCGGTGGTCGAATGCCTCAATTGTGTTATTATAACCCATTTTCCTTGAAATGCAAATTTTAGGAGCTCACTAAGCTGGTTCAGTGATACAGTTGTTGTCCTATACTCTTGTTATCAGATGTGGAACACTAAGAACTGTTCAAACTTCAATGTTTCTAGAAATCTGTACACCAAGTTCAACTTATATTATATTAAATATCAGTCCTAACAGAGAAAACTAAAATATAAACCATTGTACAGAGAAGGTGACCCATGAAGGTTTTTTTTGTTTTGAAGGTGATTATATTAAAGGGAAAGATGCTCAAAAGATAAGATACGAAACTACATCTTAGCAACAAAACAAATAAACACAGTGGTTAGGAGTATCACAACAGAAATACACCAAAAAAGAGGAAATTAAAGAAATTCCAGAGAGATGAGAGCCAATTTAATTGGTAGCGTCTTCAACTATGTCTGCCCAGCAACACTAGGTGTTCTCCACTTCAGGTAACTGGATAGGCAAGGTCATCTGGTTATCTGGGTTATGAAGGTTGACTTCAGTTATGACATTGTTTGACATCAAAAGACAAAGCTAAGATCAATGATATTTTTGATGGATTTCTTTATCACATTGTAAAGTTCTTAAGTATTGTTCTACTACTTACAACTTTATGTTGTCAATTTGGCAATATGTTTCCCCTCATACTTAATTTCTGTTTTGTTTGATTATTTTCAGCACTGCCGGTGTCATCATTATTCCCATTCTTGTATTTCATGGTATGTTTCTTTTAACTCATTCAGTTCTTAACTGTTCTGACTCTTTTTAAGTGTTATTTGGATATTCACTCTGTCCTTATCATGATTAATGTTGTAAAACCCCAGTTCGCAAAACACCAATTAAAAGCATATTGAATCAATATCACGGTACTTAAACGAGAACATTAACATTTCTTACCTCTGGTATAGGATCTCCTGTCGTGCAGCAACTGACATCATCAATACACATTAGTTTTTATCTAGTTTGCATCTGAAAGTGTCAACAATGCAATACAGGTCACTCAGCACACGTTCAAAATATCTAGAACATCCAACAAAGTAAAATGCAATTTCTGAAATATTTGCAAATTCTTATTATATTTCATTTTAATTACAATGATCATTATACGTCCTGATCCTTACATATCATGTTACATGGTCACTAAAGCTAATATCAAGACACCTTTATTTATTAGCTTGGAGTGTTCACTGATATTTCTACACCCCTTAATACCTTGAGATCAGTGAAGTGGATACTCCTAGGAAATTGATGATACACACTCATGAAAATTTGTTATTGGGTCTTAAAAAGTATAATTTGGGCTAAGTTCCCATGGCTTATGTGAAAAGAGAGGCGATAGGATCTTTCTGTCCTTCAATTCACTAACAAGGGATTAAATGGATATCTAATAACTTGATTATATCCAATAATAATATTAATGAACTCTAACAGTTTCCCTTAAGTTGGTGTATATATACCAATCATGCTTAGTTTGGAGTAAAGTGTGACACTCAAACCTTTAATGAACGTGTCTGCTAGCTTTTCTAAGGATTGAATGTAGGGTGTAGAGATAAATCCATATATCACTACATAATAGATGTAGTGACAGTCAACTTCGGTGTGTTTTGTCCTCTTAACGAAAGTAGAGTTATTCGTAATGAATATGGTTGCATGGTTATTGCAATGGATGCCCGTAGGAGTTTTAACATTAAACCCAATATCCATTAGAATGAACCTTATCCATGTCATCTTACAAGTCATTTAGCCTATAACTTTGTATTTTGTTTCAATGCTGGATTTAGAAACCACATTTTATTGCTTGCTATGCTAAGTTATCAACTTCCTCCTAACATAAGTACAATAATCTAAAGTGGATTTCTTGTCACCCCTATATTCTGCATAACTAGAGTCAGGAAAGGCCTTAATCTTAAGATGATGCAGTTTCCCATAGACTAGACATTTCTCAAGGGTTCTTTTGGCATAGGCAAGTACATGAATATCTCCCATTTAATGAACTGCCTTGGGTTCGTGTATGAATTGGGAAAACAAATCAACTGCAAATGTGATATTAGGTCAAGTACTATGAGTTTGCTAATTAGTCTTTTGTACTATTCTTGGCCTTCCAAGTCATCTCAAAAATTTGGGTTTTGCTTGATAGGGTTACTGTTAGGTTTGCATCCCAAGGGTTCAATTTTTTGCAGCAAATTCAAAGTATATTTCCTTTGGATGGTGATATCCTCCCATTGGAGTAGACAAATTCAATAACAAAAAAATATTGTGACGAACCCATATCCTTAGTGACAGTGTGTCTCAAGATACTCTTTTGTCTTTAATATTCCTGAAGAATAGTTGTCTGTCACTTATATATCATTTACATAAATTACAAGAGTGATGCATTTAGCTTTAGACTTTTTGTCAAATACTGAATGATCAACAATGCATCTCCTGAAATCTCCTTGGTCAATCACTTTGCTAAACAAATCATGCATACTTTAGGTCACAAATAGTCTTTTTCAAGTGATACACTTTGTTCTTCTGTTAAGCAATATACATTGACGGTTGTTCTATCAACATTTGTTTTGTGAGGTCACCATAAAGAAATGTGTTCTTTATGTTTGATTGATGTAACTCCCACTTTGATCAATGGCTATAGACAATTATGTTTGGTTAAAGCCATGTGCAACAAACCTTGCCTTGTACTTGTCCAGTGTACAATTAAGTTTATGTTTGACTATGAATGCCTATCTACTAGTGGTTATGTTGGCATCCACAAATTGATGCACCAGTTACCCATGTACTATAGGATGTGAGAGCTGATATCTCTTCAATCATTGTTACCTTCCAATGTGGTATTGATAAGGTTTCTTGGTAGTTTCTAAGAATAGACTTAGATGAAATAAAAAAAACATATTTTTGAGAAGGTGTTAGACAATTATAATATGTAAAATGGGAAATAGGATTTGTAGTATAAGTTTGTTTACCCTTTCATAAGGTCATGGGTAACTTAGTGGGCTTTGGTGATTCACTTGGACTTGCATTTGTGGTTTAAACTAAGTTGCTATAGTCAATTCATCTTGATATTGGTACAACTTGTGCATATGTGTAGTCAATGGTCGGTAAACCTCCAGTTCATCAAATAATGTATGAAAAACAGTGAAATGCTCTTGAACTGACTGCTGCCCCTGAATCTATAAAGAGCTGTTCATAGGCTTCAAACACATGGTTGATCTTCTCATGTTTCTATGTGATCCTTAGTGTATCTGAAATCTTTTTTGTTGGCTCTAGCAACTTAATACTGTAGGTGATGGTATGATCCATTGTATTGCTCATCCAAGAGATGACGATTACATCTATGATGGACTCTCATGTGTCGTATCCTTCGTGTTAAGAGGAGGATTAGTCAAATGTTTCAACTTGCAATGTGCAAGAAGCAACTTCTTGAAAATATAAGCTCCGAGCAAATAGTTCTTGCTATTGAGTTTTTCCAATTTACTATTGAGATTCTTCATTACAAATAGTGGTCATGGATAAATGATCCATGGTAAAACTATCAATGGAAATCTTTAGAACACGTGCAAAAAGAGTCTTAAGATTCGGAAGTGTGTTAGTGTCAAGTTTCTGTACCTGAACTTGAGATAAGAGTTCCAAACACAAACTAGACAAGTAGGTAGCAATTGTTAGCTCTTCTTGGTATTGTCTCATGGTGGCAACATCTGAAGTGAAAGGTTGATATACTTCCAACTCCTCTAAAAAGTTCAAATGATTTTGGATTGATTTCTCCTATGCACAACATAAAGATTTGGTCATATATGTACTTGAGAGATATTCTTCTTATGCTTATATATCAGCCTTAACGTATCCTTGATCTTCTTGGCTTGTTCTGGCCTGTAGCAACAATGGGCTTCATATTGTTTTCCATCCAAGATATTACAATCGAGTCATTGATGTTATCATATGCACTGTATTTTACTTTTGGAGGTGGTTGTGCGAGATGTTTTACTTTGCAATGAGTGGCTATAAAGGTGTGGAAACATGGTGATCACAATAGATAGTTTTTCTCATTTAGGTTTTCTCAAGTTCCACTAAGATTCTTGGTGATTGATTCTTTTGCAGCCTTGATTAACTTGTCTAATCAAGTATGTTGGAAGCAAAAACAATAGTCTATCTAGTAGGTCATGGAGGCTGGGGAGATGCTTATGTAGTTATTAGGTTGGGTGGATTAGGGTGATCAACCCTTAGTAGCAGCAAATTTGAGGAAAAACAGTTGGTGCATGGGTTGCTCAATTGTGTGGTTACCAGTCAAACTTCTGATGACAAATGGAGGAACCACTTATAGAGCTGGTGGCACTGGCAGGAAATAGAGGAGCGAACCTTGGAAGGGTTGTAGGAGCCAGGAGGAGGGACCTGATAGTTCTGTACGTCAGCAATAGTGTGGGAACTGTATGATGGTGGAAGATTGGCTAAAAACCCTGGTGGTGGTGGGAGAACTAAGGTAAGGCAAGGTAAAACCTCAATGGTGAGGCCCTATCATGCCCACCTTAATAAGTATGCATTGATTGTTTATATTCTAGTATCCTCAAAAAATGATATAAATTTGCATTAAATAAGGAAATATCATGGTTGTGCTGTTAGAATAATGGTTTGTGGGAACATTTAAAATGAATAGAACTATTATCCTGATCAAATTCCTGTGTTGTATTTCAGAGGAACTTGGATTTTGAATAGAGAAGAGTTGGCTGATTGGTCAGCACAACCTTTTATGTTTCGTTGGGTTGTAAATTTTGCAATGCATATAAGAAATAATGAGGTACTTATGTTATAATGGGTTCTAAACATGCATTCGATATCCATAAAGTGATCTAGACGACTAGAAGATGATTTATTCTGATGGAAATTGATATTTTCTTCACAGAAAGGGAAATATATTTCTGCCCTCACCTGTAAAACACTTTGTTAATAGAAATCACTTGTCTTTGTTGTTTGCATTAAATAAAACGTCATTATGGAATCCTCCATTGCTTTGTCTTGGCTGAGAGATTCACCACATGTATAGGTCCATAGGAGACAAGGTAAGGGGATCTAGAAGAGAACTGGATATATCTCACTGTTGCTTAATTATTATAGGTTCCAGATCTGTTGATCCTAGCTATGATCTTGCACTAGAAACTGTTTTCTGAATGCCTTTCCTTAATGTTATGTGAAGATTTAAGTTTGTCACCATTGAATTGTTTGTCTTTTATGAGAAGATAAGGGACTTGCATGTTGCTGAAAGAGAAGAGGACATTGGCTTCTATGCAGGTTATGTTGGTGAGTGTTGATATTACTACACTGCAAGGTGCTGGATTTGATCTCTATTTTACTAATCCTCATGAAGTATGTTTTTGAAGGGTCTTCATTTATGTTTGGAAGAACATTGACTTCTGTACCATGGGGAGTGATTTCTGACCGTTACGGAAGAAGGCCCGTTATTCTATTTGGCTGTGTTTCTGTGTCAGTATGATCCCTATATTAGAATTTATTTTGAGCACAGAAAAGTAGAAACAGTTATTTATATATTCCGGTTCAATTTTTTCACTAGTTCTGTTTGTCATGTTTCAGAGTTTTATTTAACACCCTATTTGGCCTCAGCACAACCTTTTGGATGGCCATTTCTACTAGATTTCTTCTTGGATCACTAAATGGTTTACTTGGCCCAATCAAAGTATGTTTTTCACTTCTAGATCACAACTAGATATAAGTTAAAAGTTATATTACACATTTGTAATGATGAATAATTTCTGAGTTGACTGTTATTTCAGGCTTATTCTTCAGAAATATGCCGCCCTGAGCATCAAGCTTTAGGATTGTCACTTGTAAGAAAAGTTTTTATTTGTTGATATATTATTTATTTTAACAGCTGTTAAGATTGGAAGTAGTATTGTATACTTGTCCAAAATATTCAAAACCGTCTACAAAAATGGAGGTTTTTTCTGTGCTTCCTATTAGAAGCTTCTTTTTGTCTTTTTGCTGTCTACAACTTGTGTAGACCTGACTATCCTTCTATGATTTTAGTATTACTTTCTTTTACCACTCAAAAGGAAAATTAATAGTCCACCCTCAAGATTGTACGTCACTATTTTCTTGCAGATTACAACATCATGGGGCATAGGGCTTATCATTGGTCCAGCCATTGGAGGCTTTTTTTCTCAGGTACTAATGTCTCTTAGTCATAGATTAGTCGTAAGTTGTAACATTTAGTTATATTGTTTGTCAGTGCAAGAAAGTGAACATGGTCAATTCTGTATGCCTAAGAATACCAAATTCTTTTAACTCCCAACGTTATTTAGAAATGACCTTAACTTTTATACATGAAAACTAACCATTTTTTTAATTTTCAATGATTTAAAAGTGGAGGTGATTTGGGCACTTTTATTTATCTAGTATCAATTTCTGTTTTATATGAGATGTATCCTTTTTCTCAGAAACTCCAGTTTAAATTTATTAAATTTGAAATCTATATGCAATTCTGATTTTTTTCCCAATAAGAAAATAGAAAATATTTTTGTGATGAAGCAGAAAATTTATTGGAAAAAAGGTAAATGAGGTAGCAAGATGATAGGATTGAAGACTACAAAGTTCGTAGGTAATGTTGAGTAAAATAAAAGGGTAGTCTTGCTTGTCAATATGTAATTTAGGAAGCATCTTTTTTTTTATGCAAACTTTCTCACTTTCAAACATAATGATATTATTCCTGGGATTAAAACCTATAACTTTCTGGTCATAATAGAAAAATCTTACATTGTACTAAGGTTTCCTTCATGCTAGGATGAATCTATGTTTCCTTTGATTCATGTTTGTTACGTCTTGGGAATGCACTTTGTTAATGTCATGGTTATGATTATAGTAGTTTCTGTTGCAACTTAAACCAACACATACTTTTGGCAGGTGTGTATTGTCCAAATAACCCATTTGAAGACCTTTTTCTGCTTTTCATTGATTGCATTTTTTAAGCATTTGTTTAATCATTATGTTTGTAATTCTAAAAGTTTAGGCTTCCAAACTGCCTAGCTATTTATTATCACCATAGACTCATAAATTTTGCGTACTGCTTATTTTTGTGACTATGATTTACTTTTTACTTGCATACAAGCCTGCAGAAAAATACCCCCAGATTTTCCCTCAAGATTCATTGTTTGGGAGGTAAGTTGACTTGTAATAGATGAATTTCTATTTTATACTTAAGTCCTTCTCAGTTATTTAAGTCTTCCTTCTGTCTTGTCGTGTTGTAGGTTCCCTTATTTCTTACCTTGCCTTATTATATCACTCTTTGCGTTCTGCACATTTGTGGCCAGTTTGTGGCTTCCGGTAAGCTCCTCTTCTTATGTCTATTTTTCGTTAAGATTGACATCAACACCATGCTGGTCATTCAAGGGTTGAGGTTGATTGAAATTAAGCCCAGTTGCAGTAGAGTTGGCTCAACATTCTATGAAAATATTGTCAAAATTTTATGATCTGGTTGGCTCTAGACTAGGAAGATTTTTTAATATCCTCAGAATTAATGGTTCCTCATTGTCCTTCCTAACTTCTCATTGAAGTATGCAATTGGCTTTTGTTGTTGATAGAAAACAGTTCATTGCTGATTTTAATGCATCTCTATCAGCACTTGAAGGCTCTTATTGAAATCCAGGAGGGAAAGAATGAGAGTCCATTTTGCTTTTCTCGCTGAGTTGGAAGCTAACATCACTTCACACTAAGTACAGCTCTTGAGACATTTGGTCATGTATGAAACGGATAACAGAAAACTCCAGTCAAAAAAAAAGAAAAGAAATGGCAACAGAAAGCTAGTGAATGGAATGTTCAGGTGTGATGAATGCTTGCTGGAGTAAGGGCATCCAGGATCACCATGACACACCTTAGTGGGATTGACCTGCAATCCCTACCATGACATCAAAGAACACAAGAGGACAATGTGGTTAGTGTGATTAATGCTGTTTGTTGGATTGGGTTAAGATTGCTTCGATGTAAAATGTCAAGGGCCATTGCAAGATAATCCATATATTGTGCAATGTGCGTTCCAGCACCACTGCACCACAGATGAGAATGGCTATAAAATTAGTCCATTCCATTGATCCTCACACTTTCCAGGGAAGTCTGCAACATATAGGTCTAAACTGTGTTAAGATTATGGCATCATTGACATGCCATTCCATTGTCCTAAATTTTTTCTTCCAAATGTTTCTGGGAGAACCATGAGTTTGATGATAGTCACTCTTAAGATGGACATTGAAAAAAACTGGGCAATCCTCATTTATAAAGGCTTTCTCCAGGAGATTTACTGGAGAAGTCGTCTCTGTCTCCAATGATGACTTCTCCAATAAATCTCCTTTGCCACTGTGATCCTCTCTCTTGTGCCTTCATCTTCTTTTGTTTGTCATCATTGCACCCATTAGGGTTGCAAATAAGGGTAGAGGATGAAGGAGAAGAGGAGAAAAGAAAAAAAAGGAAAGAAAAGGACTTCCTGTATTCCTGTAGTGTACGTGCCAATGTTAAAAAAAGGAAGAGAGAGATAGAGAAAAAGAGAAGGAGAGTAGAGTAGTATAAAAAAAGAGGGTGGAAGTAAAAAAAGAAAAAATTCAAAAACAAACAAATTTTAAAAAAAATGAAAAGGAAAAAAAGGCAGAAAATATTTAATATTTCATTATCAATTATCAATACTTTCTTTTGGGGTTTATAAATACCTCATATTAAAAATTCTTTCTTTCTCTTAGGGTTTATGGAATACTTCATATTAAAAATCCATTTTCTCTTTTAAAGTTTGTAGAATACCTCAACTTAAAAAAGCCACACTACCTTTAAGGTTTATAGAGCACTTCATATTAACAATCTACATTAAGTTTTTCTAAATGATTAATAAAAATTGTATTTGTAGAAGTATGTGTGTAAGTCTCTTAGTATACTTACACAATATTGCCACTACTTCTAGACTTTTGTCTGTTATGCATCTTCTTTCTTTATTTATTTATGTATAAATCTATTGCAAGTTGGATGCTTCAACTTGAGTGGGAGTGTTAGAGTTAATGTATTAGGGTTTATGTTGTAAGTGAATTTAGTCTCACATAGATTAAGTTATGTTGTTGTTCTTATGTAGCCTTATAAATAGAGACATCATGTTTGGTTAATGAGATACCAATTTTCCACCATTCTTCTTCTCTCTTCTTATTTCTCCACATTATCCAACTAGTTTGATAATTACTTTGTATACATGCAACTGTATTTGTACCTAGCCTCTCAAAAAGCTGTATTCGTATCTATTTATTTTTGATATTTTTTCCCAAAAACTCTTACTTTAAGTTCCATTAAAAAAATGATTTTCAATCTGTAATGTTCATCTTATGTTTTTTGAAAGAACACATCTTCGTGAGAGCATGACTCTCTCCCATTTTTGTTGGATTATGTGTTTCAACAGTCAATATTTAATGCCTAATTGACTTGCGTAAAAATGCTCAATAAAAATATGATAAATCTAGACTTGCTACATCTCAATATGCATCATCGTGGTAGGTGTCAATGGATAAAGGGATATGAAAACTCTTTTTGGATCTCACTTTGACAAGATCTGTAAACTATGCTGGCCAATGAGGTTCTTATCAAGTCCTACTGCTAGTCCTAACTTGAAAATACTTCTACAATGGAAAAGTTCTCAATGTCTGACAGGGTGACACTTAACTTGCTTGATACACCAATAACTTTGACGTTGGGGCACCTTAATGGCATATGCTTGCTGGAGATTACACCAATACTCCGAGGTGTGTTTTAATCAAATCCGAGGAATTCCCACTATGTCTTTGGATAAAAAAATGAAGAGTTTCCATGGTATGAATGTATCCAACAAGGTCTTCTGGTGCTTTTTGTTGTCAATAGATCTATATTTTGTGCAATTCACTCATTTTCTTTGTATCGATCATCTTTTTATATCTCATCCTGTTAATCCTTTTGTATGTTTACCTTCTGTTCACTCTCTTTTAATGTCTATTGCTGCTTAATATAAGTTGGATTTTTTTTTTGTGTTCTTTAATGTCAATGCTTTATTTTTTTTCATGAATTGCCTTATCAATATGTTAGTGTCTAGCCACTTCTGTGTTCTTGCTACAGTTACTTCCTAATCCCAATCAGTAGCACTGAGGCATTGAGTGAAGAGCATTGTTGTAAAATCATAATGTATTTCCATTTTACTAATAAAGTGCTTCTTAACATTCCTCTTGATCTCTTAAAAATCCTGCATAGGTTCCGTATTTAGATGTGGATGTCTTGGAAAGTCTGATTATGTGCCATGACTCAGTCTGGTTGTCCTTTGTCCAACTTCTACTCCCATTCATGGTTAACTTACTGGTTGTTTTCTTGTGTAGGAATCATTGCATATGCACAAACAGAGAAGAGAAGATAAGTTTGATAAATCTTTTAAATTATCTGCATGCGGTTCTGATTTAGAGAGTAAAGATACAGCCAAAGAACTGGAAACAGCTTCAAAACAAAGTATCTTAAAGAACTGGCCTTTGATGTCTTCTATCATTGTATATTGTATCTTTTCGTTCCATGATATGGCATATACAGAGGTACTACTTATCCTAGGATATCTTTTTGTGCCATATGTACGTTTTATACATCTAATATGCAGTATTTGAAAAGAAATTGATCGTGCAAGTAAAATAATATCTGGAATAGTACCAAGCTACTCAACATGAAAGAAATGTTGAATTTAAAGAATTTCAATTTAATCAATTCCTCTGCTTAAAAATATTGCACCATATTTCCAATTTCTGTAGGCTTTATTTATAATGATGATAATATACCATCTCATTACATCTTTGCTTTAAATCTTTGAGGGGGTTTTGTGCACATCAGAAAATTCAAAAATAGAAAGTCCTAAAAGTTCAATGAAATTTTTAGGTGTTTAAGTAGGATGGAAAGTATGAAAAGGGTTTGATGTATTTATCAATCAATATATGACAACCCTCCCTCAAGCAATTTGCCGTCTTTGGAGAACAGAGTTGGTCAATGCACACTCTTCATTTCATAGGTTTCTAACTTGTTTCTACGGGATTTGTTCCCTCCCATTGGATCACTACGTCCACTGTTGCTCATCCTCGTCTTTTGGCTAACCATCTTCCTAGTACTGGTTTTGATCGTTGTGGGGGATTTCTAGGTATTGCCTCTGGAAGGGTAACTTCTGCTTGTCACTCACCAAGCTTCTTCTTCAAGAGGGAGAGATGAGGACTCTCAAGTTCTTGTGGATATCTTCATAGCCTTTGCCAAGGTTTCTTCTAGATCTGGTATTCTACCAGTACCAAGAATCTGTCCTTGGATCTGTGAAACAAAATTTAAATTCAAGCTAGACAAGTATGCTACAACAACTAATTCTTCTCTGTACCAACAAGTAATTCTTCTTTGTACTGTTTTTCCTTGAAGATATCAGTGACAGGAAGTTGTACTCAGTATTGTAGGTTTTGATCACCTTACTTGAGTGTAAAAAGTTGTTAATAAGCATGAAAGCTTTTTGAAATAAACATGAGAGGACTTACGACAGTTCCTACAAAAGGTTTGTACATAGCTCTGATACCAAATTAGATTTGGAGAAAGAAAAAATGTAATCTATTGCAATTAGGGTAAAATAGTACATAATATGTTACACAAAATAAATGATTGAAAAGACCAAAATACCTCTAGATATATAACAACACAGTACAGCAAGGTAGATAAATAGATAGGGTGAAATCAAGCTGATTTTGGACTTATGGTGATATGAGTAATCATTACAAGGAAATGTTTGCATTGAAATCAGCATGTTTAAATTAAATGCAATTGATGATGGGTTCACAGTGTAGGATGTAAGAGGTTTGAATATCTTTCATTTCCCATTTTGAGACTATTGTCTAACATGAACTGCAAATGTGAACTCTTTTGAATTCTGCCTTTTTATTTGTTAATGGTTAATGTGAAGGGTATGAAAGGCATTTGGGGCTCCCATTTTTGTAGTTTAGCTATGATCATATGCTAGACATAGAATAGCAAACTCAAAATTAATTACAGAAGAATGGAGCACGTTCTCAGTTTGGTTCCAAAATCATACTATGCCATGCAACCAATCACGAAGCTAGAAATTAAATAAGAGTTAAACATATTAAATTTTTAGCAAAAAGAGAACCAAACAAAAATTATGTAATTTTGATGGCCCAGCATTATTAGATTACTCAGAAAAAGATCAGTTTAGTGGTTATAGATTTACATATCCTGGTTTCTGGAAGACTGGAACACTCAAAATCAAACCACTCAATTTTATGTTTAGAAAATTCTTTCAAAAATTAAATATGCTCTTTAGTTTTATTTGTTTTGGCCAAATAAACCAATGCATCGAACATAAATTAGGTCCATAAAATTCAATCAAACTGACATTATAATTCATCTTTCCATTTTGTTTTGCTATTGGCTGAAAATGTTGTGCCACAACTAACTACAAGGAAATTACCAATGCACGCATCTAGTGACTATTGAACTGCAACCACCAGTGTCAGCATGTAGTTGTGGATCAACAATGTAAATCATTTTTTTACTTCTATCTATAATTTAATTCGTTTTCACCATATATAAAATTACAAATGTGTAATTTTCAGTAATATACCTCTTTTAGTCCCATCCAAATTTATATTCCTTTTGAATAAGTGTATCTATAAATCATTTTTGAATATGGTCAAACATGTAAGATGATTTTCTCTTATTATATCCCCATTTGGTGCTATTGCTTCTCTATTTCAATTTTCAAATGAATTGTTTCTTAACCTATTTCTTGAAGTACACTGTAGAGGGTGATCATTGATGTATGATAAGGTTGTCCATTGTGATGTGGGGGTTATAGATTGAGTCCCCAGGAAACGACCTCATTTGTGGAGTTCAGACATGAATTGTTAGGCCCTTCCCAACATCTACATTAATGAAAGCCTCGTAATTTGGGTTTGCAATTTTATTTCTTTAGTTACCATCTTTCATCCATCTTCACATTTTTATTTCAGACATATAACAAAAAATAAGGTTACTTTTTAAGGAGTGCATAGTTTATTGGCTTTTATAGATACAATAATAATTAATGCCTTAGTCTCTATCATGTAGGGTCATATGTTACCACTACATAAAAAGTTTGAATTGAAGGTGAGAATGTTACACTTACTTTTAAGCCAACACCACTTTGGTCACTCGAGTATGGCACAACCCACTTTTCGGCCTCCCACCATGTGGCACTTTCCATGTGATTTGGCCCACTTGGCTTACTTGTCATGTGGCACTTCTCACGTGACTTGGCCCACCTCGCCTACCAGCCACGTGGCACTTCCCATGTAACTTGGTCCACCTAGCTATTCCCCCCCCCCAACATGCCTGCACACGCACACAAACACATCCGAAGATTGTGGAAGAATGCATTCTCATTCCTTACTGTTGAAAGTATGGGAAATGGAAGAAGAATCAAGTACACACAAACACACAAGGATTTACGTGATTTGGTAATTACCTACTCCACGGCCATACACAACACACACTTCATTGCTCTATTGTTGGGATGCACACACATGTTACATCTTAACCCCATTTATATAGAGGTTTAGTTAGGGTTATAACATTGCCATAATTTCAATCACATTCATTGAAAAATTGTAGAATTCCGATTATGTCACGTTTACGTCATCAGAAAGTTAGTGCTCTACCATCTGTTAAACTCCATTGGAAAATCCAATACTCCACTCATTGATATTCCAGTACGGTACACTCCTGAGCTCTATCAAAATTTTGATCGATGCTATTGGAATTTTGGCACTTCACTGGCAGTCTCCACACATGCATCCTGACAATTAGATTGGTTGCTAATTAAGGATGTACAAATGAACATTTTTACTGATTGGTGTTATGATAAATTGATAATAGAATGGAATTATCCATAACAGTTGCAACTACCATGGCTTCTTCTTTTTTTTCATTTTTCGTTTGAAGTTTCATTAGAAATTGCAACTGCAACTATATAAGCAGTGTACTAGAGTTGCGTAAATTTCTAGAATTTTCGGAGTTGTATTTTTTTAAAATTTCAGTGAAATAAATACACTTGTTACTGGACTGTAGGAGTGGTTGTGATTGACTGACTGCTGCAGATAATTCCCTGATAATACACTTGTTACTTTAAAAATGTTATTGCCTCTTATTCTAGGATGCATGATTATGACTACACAAATTATGTTGACTCTTTTTTGTACTATTCGGTTTTATGCTTTTGAAGTAAAAGTTGCTTGTATTTGTGTTCTTTACAAGTGGAAGGCTTGTTTTCCTTCAAACACAATTTTTTCTTTTTAATTTATTTTTTTGATAATTTCTTTCTTTTTACTCTTTAAATGATCATATCTATTTGCCAGATCTTCTCCTTGTGGGCTGTGTCTGATAAGAAATATGGAGGGCTGAGTTTTTCATCTCAAGATGTTGGTGTGGTTCTTGGAATATCAGGTTTATAAATTCAATTTATATGGAGTTTTTTTTCTTGGATTTCTTCTTCCTCATTTTTCAGAAGGCACAAAACCCCTTCCTCTTATATTTTTCTGTGTGAAATATATTAATTATTTATATAAGACATCTATAAAATTTTAACTCAAAATTAATTAACATTAAGTGAAGGGATTTATCATATGTTAGTTTAGATTTTGTTCATATACCATCGATGTGGGACTATTTCAAAAATATCAAACAGAAATTTTCTATTAAGGGAACTAATAATAAATTGGTAGTAATGATGCTTGCCATAAAGGTTTTTAGACATAGAACATACTAATTATAAAAATTCGTTGTATGAGAATTGATGTGTTGATAAATCTATTCTAATGTATTGATAAATCTATTCTAATGTATTGATGAACAAGGAAAGTGGAAGAATGGATTCTTGACTTTATAAAATAGAAAGGGAACACAAGGTCATCTATGACATGCTTTTTGTACATGTCAATGCTTTTCTACATCCTGTTTCCTTTGTGAATTTTGGAAATGCTTTTGGTATGATACATTTTGCAGGTGTACCAAGGAGATAGAATTTTTGTTGGAAAACATTAATTCTCTGTAGATTGGTTTTCTTTAAAAGTTATTGATAATTTTGTCAATTTGGTCGTTTCTCAATTCTTATCCAGTCTTAATTATTATTAACATTTTATTAAGCTGGATTTCAGTTATATTTTTTATAGATTGTTAATTCTCTATAGATTGTTAATCAGTGCAATATAATCCCAGTAAAATATTTTACTGACCCATTATAAACTCACAGGCTTTAGCCTTCTACTATTTCAACTTCTCCTGTATCCACCACTTCAGCGATTACTTGGTCCAATCATATCATTACGTGTATCAGCGGTACGTTGTATGCATCATATCTCATCAACATTCTTATTCTTGTACTGTTATTATCAAGTTGACTCAAATGACAAATCCATGCTTTATAATTTGCAGATCATTTGTATCCCATTGCTTTCAACGTACAGCTTATATTACAAATTATCAGGCTTTTGGCTTTACTTGGTAGTAAACTGTGCATCTTTGCTGAAGAATGTTCTTTCTGTGAGTATCTTGAGTTTCCTCCCTTGTACATCTGTCTTGATTAATATTTCTATATTCTTTTGATACTTTTAGATTGCTAATTTTTTTCTTATGAGTCAATTTTTTTCTTATAAAATCATGTTGCTTAGCAAACAAAAAAATTACCATCAGAATTATTGAAAATGAGTCAACAAAATTGTACTGCAGCCACATAGTAAGGATAGTTGGATACTGAGTTTCTTTAACGTTCAATTCCTGGTGATATTGTACGTACTAATTATTTCTAAATCATGTTTGTGATTTAAACTTTGGTTTGTATTTCATCAGATGATTGTCATCACTGGATTATTCATTCTACAAAATAATTCTGTGGTAATGTCACATTCCTCTAAATTATCTTCTTTTCAAATTATGGTAAACTTGTAGTCTTTTCATTTGTATATGTATCTTACCTCTGCTCCTACAGGAACAACATCAAAGAGGAGCTGCAAATGGCCTTGCCATGACTTCAATGTCTCTTTGCAAAGCTGTTGCTCCTGCCATTGGAGGTGCCGTGTGAGTGTTTTGATTCATTTGTTCTATCAGCCTAAAATTTTTTACGGGTAAAAATAGCAGATAACAACCTAATTTTAGATTTTTTGGCTATTCATTGGAATAATTTTGTTGTAGAAATACTTGTTTGAAAATTAAAATCCTTAAAAAGACTAATGGGATTTTTGTTTTGTTGATGTGTCTCTAGTATGGTTAAATTTTCTTCCTCACTTTTGATCTAACAATCTTAAATCCGCTTTTGAGGGGTTCAGAAGCAATAAACTGAATTTATTTGTATTTTTCCATCTTGTCCTTTGAACAAAGACAATATCATGTTGTTTGTGTTATAATTGAAATGTTGAACTCTCAATATCCTCGAGCTTCAATAATGAGGATCTTGACTTTTTGGAGCATACAATTTTTGAGATGCTGCACTTCGGCAATTTTTATGAATCATGTAGATTAAATTGATGATGTCTTTATTGCACTTGCAGGTTTGCTTTTGCACAGAAACGCCAAGATGCTTTCTTTCTACCAGGTATCATGGCTTCATTGTTTGTTTTGATGCAATATTTATTCCTAATCTTTGTGGTAGTTGCTTCACCTATTATTTTCTAACTAGGTTAAGAAACATTTGCACCAATATTAGGAATGTTTAGGGCTTTATTGTGTGTTGTTGTCGGGTGTTTTTCTTCAAGATGAACTAGGTAACTCCATTTAAATGTACCAAGTTTCAAACCCAGAGTTGAACATACAGAGATGTTGTCTCTAGTTGCCAAGTTTAACTCCATTCATGCCCTTTTGTCTGTTTTCATTAGTTAAAGTTGGGATCTGTAGCCATGGAAAATTCAACTCAACCAAGAACATACAAGTGTTATTGCCACGTTGATCATCTGAATCAAGTGAGGTCCTAATAAAACCAATGAAAGACCCAAAATACCTCGTTAGATGAAGTACCTACCTAATCTATCAATATAAAATAGAAAATTATGCAAGTGAATGATTCCTGATCCAAGGGTAAATGAGGCCAGTAATTCAATATGACCAGAGACAACAGTTCTAGGTACCCACGAGTAATATATGCTATTATTACATATTGACAGTGTGCTCTTGGTTTTGTGGTAGTAAGCTATTGTTTCCAAGGTATGGATGATCACAAGGTCATTTGTCCTAGTTCTAATCGAAGACAATGCATGGACTCTATATGAAAATAATTAGGGAAGATCCATAGTGTATGTGTGTTTAATATCTTAGAATGCCTACATACGTATATGGTATGAAAACTGAAGCATGTAAATCAATGAATATCAGTTTGGGATGAGAAGGTCTGCTACTTGGGCCACATAGTGAGTCATGAAAGGTGGAAGCCTGACAAAATAGTGCCTATTCAGAATTGGCTTATACCATCTAATATCAAGATTTTGAGATGGTTGCTAGTGGTGTATTTGGAAATACCAGTTCCTATCATTTTAGCAACTCCATGGCACGATAGCTGTAGTGTCAGAAGCTACTGAAGCTATTTTTCAGCTTCTACCAAAAACTATTCAGGAACAATATTCCCAAGAATTAAAGCTCAGTTTGCATTTATTTGCAGGAGTTGCTTGAAATCATGCAAGAGCTTATAGAGCAACTCCTAGGAGCTGTTGTCAAATTCTTACTAGGACTATAGGATATTAAATTATTACAGAAGGTTTATACAAAGCTATACTAAAATATCACATCTCAATGAGCTGTTAAAGAACGACTGATTCAAGTGGACAGTAGAGGCAGAATAAGCATTCACATATCTGAAAAACGTGTTAGTTACCCCAAGCTCATGTTTTGGTCATACCAGATTTTTCGTTTTAACAAGGAATTCATTGTAGAAATTGATACCTCTGAATCAGTGATTGGAGATATGCTAATGTAGTAAGGACATCTAATAGCATTTATGAGAAAACCATTTAAAGGAAAACAAATCCATCTACCTGTCTATGAGTGGGAAGTGATGACCATCATTTGTTTAAAAAATAGAGAATTCTATTGCTTGGGAAGCCCTTTACCATACGCATAGATTATACTAGTATTAAGCATTTGCAAGACCAAAAGAACCATAAACTAGCAAAAGAGATATGGTCGGTGAAGTTAGTGGGATATTATTATAAGTTTGTGTACAGCCTAGATTCAACAAGGTAGCTTATGCTTTATTCCTGGTATCCTAGAGAGCAAACATCCTTCACCTCTAAGTTCTGTTTTCTCCATATTAGTGGTTGAATGGATGAAAAAGGTGAAGGAGGCTTTATGCTCAAACCAAACGAAGAAGCATTCAATGGATTGCTAAAGAAGTGAGTTGGGAGTTAAATACTGCCAAGTATCACTTAGTTGGACCCTTGTTTTACAAAGGAAGTTTGTTAATTTTGAATATGAATGATCTGAGGAATGTATTGCTGCAAGAATTCAATATTTACCCTACAGGCTTACTTCAAGCCCTGTCCATTCCTAAAGCCAGCTGGGTTGATATCCGCATGGACTATATCTCAAGGGGTTTCCTGTCTCTAAAGGTAAATTAATGATGTTGAAGGTCATTGATTGGGTAAGTATGGGCATTTGTCACATTTCATTCCACTCAAAAATTCCTAGGTCAAGTTGCATGGGGCATGTAGTACCATTGTGAGTGATAGGGGAACATCTTTACTATCCAATTTTTGCAAAAACTCATGAAGCCTCAGGATATCAAGTTATACATGAGCTCAGTATATCATTCCCAAAGTGATGGGTAGATACAGATTCTCAATAAATTGATAGAGACTTAATTACGTTGCTTTGTTTACCAACTGCAACATAAGTGGATGAGATGGATTAGTTGGGCTGAATACTTGTACAATACCAGGCAGGATAGTTAAATGGGCTTAACACCTTTTTTAAGCCTTGTTTGGGAAATCCCCACCTGCCATTTTATCCTATGTGCCTGACACAACAAGGTAGCTCTGTTAATCCAGGGTTGAGCTACTTAGATTGCTCCATCAAAATTTGGCCAAAGCACAAAATAGGATGAAGCAAATAGCAGAGAAGCAGCAGTCAAAGGTGGAATGTAGGACTGAAATTCAGCAGTCTTGAAGCTGCAAGCATGCAACCTGGGAAGTACCTTGAAACTCATGCTAGATGTCACAGCGATTTTCAAATTGCAGCACAAAAAGGCAGGATTTCCTACAAGTTGCAACTGCCTTAGCGATTCAAGTTTCATCCTGTATTCTAAAAATTTCTCAACTTAGGAAGTGACTTGGTCCTCTCACTACAGTGGTTTCACCATGGGTACCGGCAGATATGTTGTCTGTTCCTTGCGTGTCTGAATGCATCTTTGACAGGAGAATGGTGAAAAGAGGAAACCAGGCCTTTGTGGAAATTCCGGTTAAGTAGTCTGGAGAGGATCAAGTCTAGCTACATGGGAAGACCTATTGAAAGCTAAAAGTCAGAATTCTCACTCAGTTGGGTAATTATCAAAATGGTTTGGCCTTAATGACTGACAGCTAGCTGGTGGGGCGAGTCGATTTTGACCTCAATCGTTCAGAATAATAAATAATAATGTGGGGCTGAGGAACACAGAATTAGTAGGGATGCTTTGTTCCCTAAGCAAGCAACACAGAATATACTATTCCATGTAAGGGTTGGTTTCCTCTCCAATGCAATTGATCTTTCTTGAACTTGTAATTCCAGCAACAATCAATAAGAACCCACCATAGATTCGCCAGCTCATTGTTATTATTTTTTCTGTCTGACCTTGAGCCAACAAGTGCGTGCCATCATGGTCGAAATATTTCAGGTGGTAGGGTAATATGTAATCGTATTTAGATTTTTACAACAAAAACAGAACGAGAACCGAAAAGCTTATATATTTCTGTACTTATCTTTTGCCAGGTACCTTGTAATACTAATGCTAGTGTTTTCTGTAATGCAGGTGATCAGCTCGTTTTCTTCTCTTTAGCCATGGTTGAGCTGCTTGGACTGCTATTTTCCTTTAAACCATTTCTAATCGAACCCAACCAATCAACATAATGCCAAAAATGCCCCAAAGGCATGCCACGCCTTGTATTTTTGACTTTTGAGATTGGTGAAACGATGTATTGAACGTCAAACGTATGGAATTTAAAGAAATGATACGGTAATGGTATTTTTTTGATATGGCAATTATGATTTATTATGTTTCTCTCTCGCGGCTCGGATCTGTTCGTTAACAGCGATTTGCAGAGATTGGGCAACATGTTTTTGATGGCATCAAAATGAGAGCGGCAAGTGTCTTGCCTTTTTGTTAAAATGCTCAAATAATACCTATGATTTTCCAATACATGTAAACGTACGATATATGAAATAAAGATTAAGGATAGAAATTATATTTTTAAGTATTTGTGTATTCGAAAAATGTAAAAAAAATTTAAATTTTTCATTACCATAAATGCAAAAGATAAAAATTTCATTATTATGCATTTCTTTAATCTTGTGTCATACTTATCAACCTCTCTTAATTCATGGTTATACGAAAAATATGAAATTATATTTAAAATATAAAATATTTATAAATTTTTTAAATTGAATAAACAAGAACCATGTGTTAAATAAACAATTTCAGCAATATAGCACGTAACCTAAACCAATTAAATGCTTTACCTTTTCCGATTGGCAAACAATAATTTCCACAAAAAATTATTTCGAAAAAATTGCGGTGAGCGTGGATCGAACACGCGACCTTCAGATCTTCAGTCTGACGCTCTCCCAACTGAGCTATCCCCGCAGGCGTTGAATGTGATTCAACAAAACATGATAGCTATGTTACCAACAAAACTTGCAATGAAGTTTTGTTATTTCAACATCAATACTCTTATATATCAATACGTTCTTTTAATGTTTATGTTGGCGCCAAAAAAAAAGTCGATCATAACACCAACGAAATTATATACCAAAGATATCACATCACCTCTCTTTTTAAAATAATAAAATATTAAGATTTTATTTGACAACCATTATAAATTAAATAAGCATAAAGTTTACGTTTTTTAAGTTAATATAATTTTTAAAATAAATTTTTTATTTTTCTCTCCTGTAGATAACGTAAAAATCTTTACTTTTAAAATATATATTTTACGTAATAAAATTTTTTATAAATTGTATTCTCTATAGGTGTCCGTTAATCGTGAGATTGACGGATGAAATTTACGTAACTTAAAAGTTATTCTCTCTTATAGGTGAAATTTAGAAGCGCACACTCTCTCTTCACCTAAAAAGATATATACATACTTTCTCCCTTAACTTTAAAAGTACACCTACGTGTATCCACGTTAATTAATTTATGAATTTAAATTAATCATTTATTGATTACAAATACGTTGATTAAGGTTTTTTAAGTGATTAATTAACATATGCATTAATTTATTATTTTAATATGTTGGAGTAAGTGATTAATAAATTATTTAAATCAATGACTTAAATTTTTGATGAAGTGATAAAATATTTGTGTGGTTTTGTATTTTATATTTTTAATTAATTGATTTAATTATTAAATCTA
>JAMKPZ010015655.1:0-11907 GCA_024699675.1 Amphibolis antarctica | reverse complement strand
TGTGAGGAGTTGTTGTCGGTAGGGCTCGGGAACCTCTTTGCTAATTTTCGTTTCTTTTCTGTGTTGTTCATCCCCAAGGTTTACAAGTTCAATTTCATTCGTGGATGCTATGCCTGTAGACTCGGGTGGTTGAACCCACGGGTCTTCTTCTTCAGATTCTTGGCTTTGCAAGTAGGGGCCCGTCAGCATCTCTAGCGGCTTGTTGACCTTCAAGTTGGAAGGGTGCTGCATGATGGTTTTGGCGAGAGCGGTGCCCGTGGTTTTCTGGCTGGGTGCCGGGTAGGTGAACCGGCTGCCGGTTCGAGGTAGTGACGGACGTACGCGGTGCTTCAAAGGGGACGACGATGGACTTGCCATGCTCGTCCTCCCGAGGTGTTGTGTCGTCGGGCCCCATCAGTTGTTCTGGCTGCCAAGCATCCACAGAGAGTGAGGGGCAGAATGCGCCTAGTTTTGCCTTAGTGGGAGGAATCGACTGCTAGGTAGATGGGAGGCAGAAACCGGGTGGAGTTTCAGAAGAGAATGCAACAGGCCAGTCTTGTTTACTGGCTTGAGGGGAGGGGCAGAATGCCCCTAGTTTTGTCCCAGAGTGTTGGCCAGCATTTTGACAGATGTTGCCCAGACTGAGTAGGCTAGCTGTCTTGTCTTCATGATGCAGGTCCCTCATTGGTGGTTGACGGTTTCCGACTGATCTGGCTGGTGCCCGAGGGATTGGTGGTTTGCTGTGTCGAGCGAGAGACTTGGTATGATTGCCAAGTCCCGGTTGACTTGATCAGGTTGCCAAGTCAGTGGCTGCTGAGGATGCAGCTGCCGGCGCACTTGTGCATGGGATGCCAAGCCATGCTGCTGAAGGAGTGGGTTCCGGCGTGAGTTGCGCGGAAGCCATTAGGCTTGCCTTCTGATGTTGATGACCTGCAAGCCTAGAGTGTTCCCACCTAGGTCATCAGGTGGGTGCTGCTACGCTAGTTTGAAGGAGAGGGGGAAGGAGCGCACCTTGTCGTCTCCTTTCCCTGTACAAACCAGTCGGACGCCACATCCGTTTGCGAAGTTCCTCACTGTAGGATTGGCATTGGCGAGGGAGGTTGGTGAAGAGTTGGGTCCCCGATGCACACCAGAGATTCTCCGAACAGTTGCAGCAGGCCGTCTTCTGGCTCTTGATCTGGTTGTGGGTTGTCCTCACAAGGCTCCATTCGTCTGGACAGATAGTCATAACCATTTGGGTTCTGGAATTCTGGAGGTGAGGCGGTAGCCGGTTCCGGTGTCGAGTGGGGTGTCCCGGATGATGCCACAGCAGCTACAGATTGTCTTGGGTGATAGTACTTTTCTGCCAGTATGACGATGACCTCCCCTTTCCATAGGAACTTAAGCATCCTCTGAAGAGTGGAAGGCACAATGGAATTTTGGTGGAGAAATGGGTGGCCCAGGATAAGATTGTAGCTTGGGGGAATGTCTACCACGTGCACAGGAACTTTGAAGGTGGCTGGTCCGATGACGAGGGGGAGGACGACTTCACCTTTGGCTTCGTGCAGAGTGCCATCAAACCCTCTCATCACCCGGTCGGTGGGGAGTAAGTCTTGCTCTTTGATTCCTAGCTTGTGCAAGACTTGTAGCGGGCACAAGTTTAGCCCGGATCCATCGTCGATCATTACCATGGGGATACAGAGGACCTTGTATTGCACTCGAATGTACAAGGACAGGTTGTGGTCGGTCCCGGCCAGTGAGAGGTCTAGATCTGAGAAGTAGACGAACGAGGGGACCATTACCGTAGCCACCATTCCTTCTATAGCCCCAGGAGCGAGACCTTGGTCCACTTTGGCTATCTGTAGCGCTTTGAGGAGAGTTTCCCGGTGCTCAGTAGAGGATTGGAGCAAATCCCATAGGGAGATGTCAGCCCGTATCCCTTGCAGCTGGATTGACAGGTCCGGGAGCGACCGCGACTGGATAGCCGGTGCTGAGGAGGTAGCTGGCGGCCCTGCTGAAGCGGCAGCCGGTGGTCGGTTATTGGTTGAAGTTCGTCCTGCTATTCCCGGGATGGAGACTCCTTCAGGGCGCGACTATGGCTGATACACCTAGCCCGACTTGGTTATAGCCGTACATGTAGACGGCTGTTCTATTCCCTTGCCTTTATGTTGTTCGGCAGTGAGCGAGGCCGGAGGGGAGGGCCTGGTGAGCAGCTATTTTGCCAGGTGTGCTTGGAGTGGCGCTAGTGTTGTAGCCGCTGTTGAGGCCATGTCGACTGGAGTGCTGATCGTGGGTGCAAAGCCGGCGGTTGAGGCTTTGGGGATCGAAGGTACTACCGGGATGACTGTTGGCCGGCCCTCTTGACGTGGCAACCGGTTCTTTTGACACGGCAACCAATTCTTTTGACACGGCAACCGTAGGTGCCACCCGGATGAAGATTTTTTCTGTGGGTGGGGATGATGCCCGTTGTGGTGTAGGCTTTGAAGACTTCCTCCTTCTCCGGTGGCCGCTGATGGTGAGGATGGAGGTCCACAGTTGTTGGTAGTATGGCCGGAGCTCCTCTAGTGTCGGCGGATGGTTGGCCGGCTGGATGAGGTCGACGGGGTTTAGCCTGGGAGTTCCTGCATCCAGCGGCTGTGCCGAAGGGAGGGATCTTCTTGTCCCTTGTCCGTGCCTGGTAAGATAGGCGGAAACCGGCTGCGTAGGCCGGAACCCTTCGAGCGGGTGCCTTTTTCGGGCACCTAAGAAGATAGTACTGACTTGTGAGTTGCCTGCATGATTTGGGAAGGTATGTTGGCCCGGCTCTGGGGGTACGGGAGGTTGTTGAAGCTCAATGGTGCCCGAGTTGATAAGCCTCTGAATAACTTGTCTTAACGTCTGGCAATGGTCCGTTGCATGGCCGGCGGACCTGTGGTACTCGCAGTACTGCTGCGAATTGTACCAGGCAGGAAGAGCAGCTGGAGGTGGCTTGATAGGGGGGAGCGTGAGCAGTGCTTGGGCCCGGCAGAATACCTGGCTTAGTGGTTCAGAAAGCGGCGTGTATTCTGTAATGCGCGGCTGTTGCAGCTGCAGGGGTGGCTGGCATGGCCCGCGTTGTTGCTGATTAGGGCATTGTTGGTTAATGCCTGGGCGATCTCCTCCTTGTCCTTGGTTTCTTTATCGAGAGGTTGTCGAGGACGTTTCCTGCCACTGTTGGCGGGCCGACGACTCGGATGCGGCTGTCGGGTGTGGAGCCTTGGGCCTCCAAGGTTGTTGATTCGAGGCCGCTCGGGTGGTGTAGACCGGCTGTTGAACTGGAGTGATTACCGGCAGATGGTATTCTTGGGCCGGGGCGTACACCTGTTGTGGTTGGTATGGTGGTGGTGTTGCCGCCACAACGGTTACGGGAGATGGACGGCCATTGTCATTCCTTCGGGGGCCACGGTTGTTCCCCATGTTATCGCCCAGGGCCGATGGTCGGGGATCTGTATTTCCTCTGGGGCCGGCTCCAAATGGGAGAGCCGAAAACCTCCCTGAATTCAGGAATCCTTCCAGGCGGCTACCAGCTTTGATTAACTGGGAGAAGGTTGAGTACGACTGAATGCATAAAAGGGCCGCCAGTGATGGTTGAGCACCTTGTACAATTATGTCTAGAGAGTCCTCTTCCGCAGGTTTCTCCCGGATTTGGGATGCTAGGGCCCGCCACCTGCCGACATAGCCACTGAATGGCTCATTCTCACGTTGGCGAAGGCAACAGAGATCTTCCAACTTTGGTGCCAGGTCCAAGTTATACACATACTGTTCCTGGAACATGTACGCCAGCTGTTCCCAGGTGTAGATCTTTGTTAAGTCTAAGGACATGTACCAGGAAAGTGCAGGTCCTTGGAGAGATTTCTGGAATAGCCGAACGAGGAGCATCTCCTCGTGTTGTAGTGCTGCCATGTCTCCACAGAAAGCCCGGAGGTGTGCGCGAGGGTCTCCATGCCCGTTGTATTTGACCAGTTCAAGCATTTTGAAATCAGGAGGGAGCGTCGCTTCAGGATAGAAACAGAGATTTTGGAAGGCACAGGAAGGTCCAGGCGGGCCGGATTTTATGCTTCAGAAAGATGCTTCCAGTTCAGCTATCCTTTGCAGTAGCTACCCTTGCAGGTCGGGTGCCAGGGCGGTAGCCATGGTGGCTACCGGTTGGAGCGGTGGCGGGCCAAATTGGTCGGCGATGGGAGTACTGACGACGTCGTATTCTTCTGAGTGCGGCCTCTCCGGGACACGGATGGTTGGCCTGGGGGGGATTATGGAACCAATCCCTTGTTGTTGATAGCATGCCAACTGATGAGCCAGGAGGGTCTACTCGAAATGTCCCAGTTGAGGTGGCTGGAAGGCGTTGGCCGCTCCTATGCCCTCGGTGTTTGAGGGGGGTTGGTAGCACAGGCCGGTGCTCCGTGTGGGAGCCAACCTGTTACCTTTAGCTTCAGTAGCCAGAGAAGCCGGCGGCGCAGGATGCACTATGGCATTGTCGAATGCTACTGCGGTGGACAGATTAGGCGCCCTTGGTTGGTCTGGGGTTCCGATAGGAACAATGACGGGCCTGGTGAAGTTTTTCCGGGTGACAACAGGTGGTGGTGGGCCGAAGACCACAGACAGCGGCATAGAAGTTGCCGCAGTGACGGAAGGGGATGATCTGGAAGCCGCAGCGGATCCGGAAGCCGCAGCGGAACCGGTGGCCATGGCTCTTGCCTGTAAGCGAGTCAGGACAGGGGGAGCCAGCGGGGTTTGGAACCTGCAGGGCAGAGGTCCATGAGGAGACGGTGCCCGAAGGACCGCAGAAGTCCATAAAGATCTGTTGGGATACCAAAGAAGGGTGATACAGTTCGATGCATTTCAAAGCGGCTTCGCTTAGCAAATGCGACAAGTGTGTTAAAAATCCTAATGGAACAATAAAAGACCAACTATAAAAGAGTCGTACGAGCGAGAGTTTGAGCCACTTAATCGATAAAAACGCAGCGAGTCTCCCCAGTGGAGTTGCCAAAAATCTGTACCCTCTCTTTCATCCGGCTATCACCCAGAAGCCCATGGGTTTCCGCTGGCCCTGCCGGCAGATGGACCGAGGTACAGAGAATTGAAAGGTGTTTGTGTGAGCGCATCACCACGTGTGGTTGATGGCTCGTTCAACGGAGTCGCCACCTTATTTTTGGGTAGAAAATAAAGAAAACAGGATGGGAAAGTGTCCTTCCACCATCGAAACGATAAAACCACGGGAATCACATAAAATCATGTAACATGAGAGAACTGGATACGGGGCTTAGGGTACTGTTGGGGAAGGTGTTAGGCACCCCCAGACAGCTCAGGCGTTCCCAACATCTCTCCGGCTCTAAAACGGAAAACATGATAGTCAATTCGGCCACGTACGGCCTCACCTTGGAAAATTTTCAAGGGCGTTTAGAGGGATAACCGTATCCCTTCCAATGAAAATAAATGAGAATCAAGTAAACAAATGGGAATTGAACAAAACAGGGATCCATATTCGATCTGGTGGTGAATAGGGGAGAAAAAGACGGGTTTTCGGGGAGCCGACCGCTAGCTACTTGTACCGGTTGACCGGTGGCTGGTTGGCTACTTTCCCAACCCATTTGCGCAGCCATGGGGGTTTTGGGGAAACGAGGGCCGGTGGCTTGCCAGCTGTTTCCCCTTTTCATGCGCAGCCATGGGGGTTTTGGGGAAACGGGGGCCGGTTCCTTGAATCGGCCAGCCGACGGCTTGCCGGCAGTTCCCCCCCATCATGCGCACCCATGGGGATTTTGGGCAAATGGGCGCCGATTCCTTGAACCGGCCAGCCGGCGGCTTGCCGACTGTTTCCCCCCTCCAAGCGCACCCATGGGGATTTTGGGGAACGGGGGCCGGTTCCATGAACCGGCAAGCCGGCAGCATGCCGGCTGTTTCCCCCCTTCCATGCGCACCAATGAGGGGGTTTTGGGGAGATGGGGGCCGGTTCCTTGAAACGGCTAGCCAGCGGCTTGCCGGCTATTTACCCCCTCCAAGGGCACCCATGGGGATTTTGGGGAAACGGGGGCCGGTTCCTTGAACGGGCAAGCCGCCGGATTGCCGGCTGTTTCCCCCTTCCAAGCGCACCCATGGGGATTTTGGGGAAACAAGGGCCAATTCCTTGAACCGGAAAGCCGGCGACTTGCTGGCTATTTCCCCCCTTCCATGCGCACCCATGAGGGGGTTTTGGGGAGACGGGGGCCAGTTCCTTGAACCGGCCAGCCGGCGGCTTGCTGGCTGTTTCCCCCCTCCATGCACACCCATGGGGGTTTTTGGGAAATGGGGGCGGGTTGCGCCCGTGAGGGGGTTTTGGGGAAATGGGGGCTGGTTGCGCCCGTGAGGGGGTTTTGGGGAGACGGGGGCCGGTTCCTTGAACCGGCCAACCGGCGGCTTGTCGGCTGTTTCCCCCCTCCATGTGCACCCATGGGGTTTTTGGGGAAATGAGGGCCGGTTCCTTGAACCGACCAGCCGGCGACTTGCCGGCTGTTTCCCCCTTCCATGCGCACCCATGGGGATTTTGGGGAAACGGGGGCCGGTTCCTGGAACCGGCCAGCCAGTGGCTTGCCAGCTGTTTCCCCCTTTCATGTGCACCCATGGGGATTTTGGGGAAACGGGGGCCGATTCCTTGGAGCGGCTTGCTGGCGGCAAGCCAGCTCCATCCCCCTAACTTTTTACCAAATGTTGGTTTTTGGGGGTCCGGGTGCCGCTTCCTTGAAGCGACTTGCCGGTGGCATGTTGGCTCCATCCCCCCTTTAAGCATGGGGTCAACCGTATGACATGACCATTCACTGCATCCGTTGCAGCTTTTCCAAACATGTCACCAGCCGGTTGCCACCTCCTGCTAGGCGGCAACCGCGTGAATAGCCGGCCCAAATGTAATGTCGCAAAAAGGTACGACGTGACCATTCACTGTGTTTGTGGCAACTTTTGAAAAAGCAATGTATCACGTCCTCAGCCGGTTGCCACCTCCCCTAAGGCGGCAACCACGTAACCAACCGGACGGAACGTAATGTCACAAAAAGTGTGATGTGACTATTCATGACAACTTTCAGAAAAGAAACATATGAAGCCTTCACATCACATCCCGGTGGCTGGCTCCCCCAAGGTGGTTGTCGCGTAACTAGCCGGTTAATATCTAAGACGCGGAGAGATACAGCACAGCCTTCGGGCTCGGTACGCAAACACTTTCCACCTCGTTACCCGATCACCGGCACCCACAAGGTGGTTGCCGTGCAACCAACCGGCTAGCGATATGGCATCCCCTGGTCAAGTGACCAAGGGTGTAAACCCAATTCTATTGTCTAACCTATGATAAATAACTCACGAAAGTGTGAAATCTCGCATGACTTACCATCTACGCATGGAGGGTCATTCAACCCAAGGATGTCGGTTTCCTTCCTCAAAAGTCATACAACCTCGCCTAGGGAGGGGCATTCTGTTGGCCCCATGCTTAAAGGGGCAAGGATGCCGGCGGCGGCCGTTCAGGTGCGAACACGTACAACCCGACGGTCCCCGTACGTTTTTCCGGGAGACGTAAGTCTACACTCCCGATGCCTTGAAAAAATTTTCTGGGATGACGCCACCGGCAAGGATGCCAGTGGCGGCCATTCGAGTGTATGAACACGTACAACCCGAAGGTCCCCGTACATTTTTTTCCAGGAGACGTAAGTCTACTCTCCCGATGCCCCAGAAAAGTCTTCGGGATGACACCACCGGCAAGGATGCCAGCGGCGGCCATTCGGGTGTACGAACACGCACAACCCGACGGTCCCCGTACGTTTTTCGGGTAGAGGTGGTTCGGGGAACCAACCAGCTTGCCGCCGGCAAGCTGGTACAAACAACCGGCCACCGGTTCCCCGAAAACCCATCTTTACACATATAGTTCGGGGAACCAACCAGCTTGCCGCCGGCAAGCCGATACAAACAACCGGCCACCGGTTCCCTAAAACCCATCTTAGCACCGATGGTTCAGGGAACCAACCGACTTGCCGCCGGCAAGCTGGTACAAACAACCAGCCATCGGTTCCCCGAAAACCCATATTTACACATACAGTTTGGGGAACCAACCGGCACGGCAAGCCGGTACAAACAACCGGCCACCGGTTCCACGAAAACCCCTCTTGGCGTAGATGGTTCGGGGAATCAGCCAGCCTGCCTCCGGCGAACTGGTATAAAAACCAGTAGCTGGTCTACGATCTCCGGGAAATGTAAGTCTACATTCCCGATGCCCCGGAAAGATTTCCGGGATGTCGTCTCCGGCATGCATCCTTGCCGGCCCCGGCCAAGTAACAATGCAAGTTCTCATCTCTAGTACGGGGATAGGACGCGGTAGCCGGTATATCCAACTGGCTGTCCGGTGACCTCGGAAAGTTTTTCGAAGAAAGGTCGCATGTGGCCAGACTGACTATCGTAGTTTTTCGTTTTAGAGCCGAAGAGAGGCCGGGAATGCCCGAGCTGTCTGGGGGTGCCTAACACTTTCCCAACAGTACCCTGAGCCCCGTATCCAATTCTCTCATGTTACACGATTTTACGTGATTCCCGTGGTTTTATCGTTTCGATGGCGGAAGGACACTTTCCCATTCGGTTTTCCTTATTTTCTACCCAAAAATAAGGTAGCGACTCCATTCAACGAGCCATCAACCGCACGTGGTGATGCGCTCACACAAACACCTTTCAATTCTCTATACCACGGTCCATCTGCCGGCGAGGCCGGCAGAAACCCATGGGCTTCCAGGTGATAGCCAGATGAAAGAGAGGGTACAGTGGTTTTCTCCCCAACCACCAAACAAGATGAAGGAGTTTCTGCATGAACAACACCATCCTCCTCAAAATTTATAGATCTAGCCTAGCATGGAGAGAGCAATTTAGTGTTTTTCAGAAATCAAGAAGCTTATGTTCTCTTCCAACAGATCAAGGACTATGATGTTCTATTCAATAGGCTAGTAGACTTTGATTTCAAGAATGAAATCAAGGAGTTGCTAGACTTCCAAAGATTGTTGAAGATTATCCCAAGGTCAAGTGGAAATTCAAGAATTGATAATTTAATACCTACCTTTTATGCAAATTTACACTTAGAAGATGATGTATATGTCAGTAATGTGACAAAGGTGAATCTACATTTAACACCTGGTTTTATATATGAAAGCCTAGGTCTGAAAAGTGAGGGTGTAGAGATTCTTGAATCTACTACAATGGTAGATTGGTCAGAACAAGATATGAAAGATTGCATGGCCGTCAACCCTTGGATTAATCTATTTAATAGGCTGAAGTACATAAAAGGTAAAGCTCATATGGTTGCTTTAATTCTGATTAGATCTATTTACCAAATGTTTGGACATGATTTGGAATTGTCCAACTTTGTGAAGATTATGTAGTTTTAAATAGAATTCAGGTGAATTGGTATAAGTTTTCATTCCAAAGATCACTAATATAAAGAAGAAGCTATACTATGGTGATCTCATCTACCAATTAGTATCAAATTCTTCTGATTTATCTTCCTGAGCTGTGAAGAAATTAAAATCTAGAGTCTTAACTACCAAGGATCTGAAGTAATTGTCTAAGAAAGATAATCTGGCACCTCAAATTCCTCGTAATGAGCCATCATCCTCACAACAGAGGGCACTAACCTCTTTATCAGAAAATGTGGACATTGTATTAAAGGAAATTAGACAGTTGAGAAAAGAAATAGTAGCTCTAAAGTCAAAATTTCCTGATAATTAAACTTTAAATGTAATTCCTCTGTTGTAATTCAAACTTTTGGAGAGAAAAACTCACCCATATGTAAACATTACAATGTATGCAATTAAATACTTTTAGTTTATAATTTGTGTTTGATATGCTTATAGTTTTGTGGTTTGTCTTCTTTTAAAAATTTTCACTTAACAGTTCACTAAATTATATTTTTCATTAACATCCCTCTTCTTAATCGTTTAAATCATGAAATAATCCTTAATCATACTTCAGATGATTAACATCGTTCAGTTTCATTAAATTCTAAACTTAAAAATAACATCTTCTAGCAAATGGAACCCTAAATGACTCAAAATACGATAACCCACAAGGCCAATCCATGGGTAAACAGGTTAACCCACGAACTAACTTCGTGGCTAAACTCCAAAGGTTCTTTTTTCATTTTATTTTTGATTTTTTTTTCTCTTAGATTCGTGGGTAAACAGGTTAACCCACGAACTAACTCTGTTGGTAAACAACTTTACCCACGAAGTACCCTAGGATAAAACCCAATATAGCTTAATAAATCAAATAATGGCATTATACTAACATAGTAAGGCTTAAAGTATATACTGTACAAATCTAAATGTTTTTCTTATCTTTTTCCTATATATATATACTTAATATTTTTGTTCACGTTTGTATTTTTATATGTTTTTGTATTTATTATATATATATTTGTATAGATATGTATTCTTTTAATATTCTTCTAAGTTAACAACCTCCACTTCTTTCCTATTAGAATATCTTAGAAAATGTTTTAATCTTTGACCATTAACCTTAAAAATTTCATGGCTTTGAGGATCTTCCAAATCTATTGCTCCATATGGATAAACATTTTTAATAACAAATGGACCGGTCCATCTTGATTTTAATTTTCCTAGGAAAGAGTGTAATCTTGAATTATATAATAAAACTTCTTGTCCTTTTTCAAATACTTTGTGTAAAATTCTTTTATTATGCCATGCTTTCATTCTTTTTTTAGCTATTTTTGAATTTTCATAAGCCATATTTCTTAATTCTTCTAACTCCCCTAATTGTACTTGCCTATTACTTCCTGCTATTTTTATATTTAAATTCAATTGCTTAAGTGCCCATAATACTTTATATTCTAATTCCACAGGCAAATGACAAGCATTTCCATACACTAATTTATATGGAGTTGTTCCCAATATTGTTTTATAAGCTATTCTGTATACCCAAAGAGAATCATTCAATTTATCTAACCAGTCTCACCTAGTGGTGTTAACTACCTTTTCTAAAATTTCTTTAATTTGCTTGTGAGCACTTTCATCTTTTCTAGTAGTTTGCATATGGTAAAGGGTAGCTAACTTATGCAATACTTCATATCTTTTCAACAATTTCTCAAAGTTTCTATTACAAAATTGAGTTCCCCTATCACTGATAATTGCTCTTGGAACACCAAATCGGGATATTATATTAGATCTCAAAAATCTCATTACTATCATGGAATCATTAGTTTTAGTAGGGATTGCCTCTATCCATTTGGTTACATATTCTACTACCAAGAGGATATAAATAAAACCATTTAAATTTGAAAAAGGTCTCATGAAGTCTATACCCCATACATCAAAAACTTCTACTTCTTGTATCAAAAACCATAGATGTAATGAGTGATGTTGATAAAGTAATGGTTTAAGATACAATAAAAATGAAAACAAAAATAATACAGCACCTACCATGCCTTCAACAAATGTTTAATTTCTTGACAATAAGCATGTACAACAATTTATACCTTTTATGGTATACATAATTCCATAACAATTAAAGGAACAACTAACATTTCGATTCAAACCTCCTCCCTTCATCTAACTACAAATGAACGTAATATTAAAACAATCTAACCCTTTCAGGTTCAATATTCATCTACGATGCAAACAAACTAACAAAATGTAAGACCATTTACTTGGAAGGGTAAGTCAACGTTGGTTTAGCATTTTTAACTTCTCTAATCCAAAATTGAATGTAAACTTCTGATTTTATTCAACTCACTTTCATAAAATTCACATATTCTTAGCGCGCTCTTAAGTAAGCATATGATAACAAAAAAAAATTGGGAAAATAATTTCAATATACGAAAAAAAGGCTAATCATAAATTAAAGAAAAAAAAATTGATTTATAATTGATCACTTCCTATACAACTAATAGAGATACCCTATTATGTATTGAATAAGGATAAA
>JAMKPZ010015654.1:0-17042 GCA_024699675.1 Amphibolis antarctica | reverse complement strand
GCCTGTTATCAACATAAAAGTTTTTAAGTAATATATATTCGTAGCCATGTGCACGTAATATATGTTTGATAAATTTTTCATTTTTGTGTGGCAGGCAAGTTTATAAAAAGCAGGAGGAAGGTGAAGAAATGAAATATAAAATAGCACCAACAAGAAGCATTTCTCCACTTTTGCCACTGCCTTTAAACCTTAATGTTGTAGTGCACAATATGGTAGAAAAGCTAATTTAATAAAATCTTTAAACAAATACAACTTTAACTTTAACCAACAAAAACTTCAATTACACTACAAAAGTTAGAAGTTGAAACTGCAAGTAAAGACAACCATAAGTCTAATTTACTTATTCTCTTCAATAGTGAAGTCTAACTTTGAATGTGGTAAGCCTGGAAAGTAAAGTAACGTGTAGAAATGCCTGACCTTAGTATTGCTAAATTAATATGTTCCAATTGCAACATGGAAACATTCCCAAGGTCACTTAGGCTTCGGTTCTCATCACTACAAGCCTTAGATTTATCTTATTGTTCTAATATGTTGTGCTTTAAAATATCTAAAAAGCCCAAAAATATAATTATTCAACTCCTAGAAGTTTTAGCTAATTCGAATCGCACTATTTTTACTTCTGAAACTCACAATTATCGCACAACCCTCAAGTAAGTTCGACGGCGAAGATGTTTACCCACGAGTAACCTCAAGGGTTAAGTGCTTTTTTTGTGCAAAATGGTGAAGAAATTAAAAGTTAATGAAAGAACTCTCTCGAAGGTAAAATGCATGAGGTATTTAAAGAGCATCCTAGCAGTTAATTGGAATAGAGCAACTGTGACATTGCTTAAAAGATATTTAATTACTTGTTTCATTAATTGAATACACCAATTTAGCTAAACACCAAGTAAAACTAATCCCTGTGAACAAACCCATACTTGCACATTAATTACATCTAAACCCGTACACTTGCGATGAATTAAAATATTTTGCACACAATTTTTACAAGAATTGAATTCCAAGTGTTGTGTAAAAGCGGAACAATAGCTCTTCCAAATAGAGAGAAATCTAGGTTGAAACTGGCCTTTGTTCCTAAAAACATTCCAAGCAGATTTGGTAGGAAATCTACCATTGATCCTAAGAGTCCAACTGAAACTGTCTTTAGAGTCAGAAAGCTTGATTTTAGATTGGAGAATCTAAACTTTGAGACTATCTGGGATTTTGTTCCACCAAGCACAAGGAGGATTAGAGATTATTTCAGCAATAGTAATATTTTCAACATCACTGCAGCTATCCAATTTATCATTACCAACCCGCTAGGAATTAAAAGCAAGAATATTACCACAACCTCCTTTCCAAATAGCAAAATTACTAATCTTATTCCAAGCATTGAGGAGAGTATTCTAGTGATGAGGAACCTTATTATCAGAAGAGGAATGAGAATAGATGTTACCATACAAATGATTGGCAACAGTAGTCCATATAGTTTTGTCATGGAAAATATGCCAAGCCGTCTTCATTTGAAGGGCAATCATAGTGTCTTTCAGATTTCTAATGCCTAAACCACCTTCAGATAAGGGCTTTGTGTTTTTATTCCAACATACCCAATGGGTTTTCTTGTTATTGTACACATCTCCCCAAAGGAAATTAGCAAACATTTTCTGAATTTTGTCTAAAAGACCAAAAGGCAATTCAATTACGCTGAGAAGATGGATAGGGATGCTTGATAAGACATGTTTAATAAGAATGAGTTTACCACTAGGGGAGAGAAGCTTAGAAATCCAATCAACAAGTTTATCTTGTAATTTTAAGAAGAAGTTTTCAAAGTATTTAGGTTTTGGTTTTCTTTTGAAGATGGGGCATCCCAAGTATTGAAAAGGCCATGTTCCTCTTTTGTAGCAAAGAGTATTACTGATGAGATCTTAATGTATCTTAGAGCTTCTCTTGGAGATAATATAAAAGCTTTTCTAAAAATTTACTCTTTGACGAATAGCTTCTTGATAATGATTCAGGACGTTGATAATTTTTTCCACAACAGATTTCCTACCAGTGAAAAAAAGATGGCATCACTTGCATATAGGAGGTGAGACAACATCCAATGTCTAGTGTTAGTGTTGAAGGGGATGAAAGAAGGTTTGTTTTGCAGTTTGAGGAGGCTCCTACAAAGCAGCTCTTCCACTAAAATAAAGAGAAAAGGGGAGAGAGGATCGCCCTATCTTAGACCCTTGGAAGAGTGAAAAAATTCAGTTGGGGCACCATGAATAATAGTAGAAAATGAATTATTGGTAATGCATCTTCTAGTGATGTTGATAAAATTTGAGGAAAAGCCAAATTTATCTGACACTTTGAAGATAGTTTCCCATTCAATTTTGTCGAAGGCTTCTCCATGTCTAGATTAACGATAACATTGCCACCACGGAAGCCTTTGTCAATTTTTTGCATCATCTCTTGTGTAAGACTAATATTATCAAATAAGCTTCTACCCTTGACAAAGGCATTTTGAGTTTCTGAAATCAAATTAGGCATGAGCAAAGCAAGCCTGTTAGTGATAATCTTAGAAATGCATTTATAATTAATATTGCAAAGTCTTATTGGCCTGTAATCTTTAAAATCATCAAGATTTTCCTTTTTGGGGATAATGGAAATGAAGGTAGCTTTCCAACTTCTGTTAAGATTTCCTCCTTGGAAGAAGTTTTGCACAGTAGCAACCAGATCATTTTTAATACTATGCCGGCATGATTGATAGAAGTCAACAGAGAAGCCGTTTGGTCCAAGAGTTTTATTTTTAGCCATAAAGAAGATGACTGAATGAATTTCCTCTTCAGAAGGAATCCTGCAAAGATTGTTATTGTCTTCATTTGAAATAATAGAAGGAATAACATCAAAAATCTTACTATTTAAGTGAACATTTTCAGAAGAGAGGAGCTTGAGATAATAATTCCTGCCTCCAGCTTTCATATTACCAAGAGAATCATTATATTTATTGGCCAACAAATTATCAAACTGATTCATGTTTTTCTTCCTGTGATATAGTGGTCGAAGAATTTAGTGTTTTTGTCACCAAGTTGAACCCACCTAAGTTTGGATTGTTGCTAAAGAAAAATGGAATGGCATTTCTCATTAAGGAAAAGAGCATGCTTGAGAGAATTCAGTTCAGCAAAGATATCCTTATTTAATTTATGAGTAATATTTGATTACAGTTGAGTAATTTTTTCAATAAGTCTAATTTGCTCCTCATTGATGTTGCCAAAAACACTTTTGTTCCAATCTTTCAGAGTTTTCTTCAGCTAGGCTATCTGTACCCTCTCTTTCATTTGGCTATCACCCGGAAGCCTATGAGTTTCCGCCGGCCCCACTGGCAGATGGACCGAGGTACAGAGAATTGAAAGGTGATTGTGTGAGCGCATCACCACGTGGGGTAGATGGGTCATTGAACGGGTAGAAAACAAGGAAAACCGGATGGGAAAGTGTCCTTCCACCATCAGAACGATAAAACCACATGAATGACGTAAAATTGTGTAGCGATATATGAAACGTGAGAGAACTGGATATGGGGCTCAGGGTATTGTTAGGGAAGGTGTTAGGCACCCCAGATAGCCCAGGCAATCCCGGCCTCTCTCCGGCTCTAAAAATGGAAAACCACGACAGTCAGTCCGGCCACACATGGCCTCATCCTGGAAAAATTTCTAGGGCAACAGGAGAAATAACCTTATCCCTTCTAGTGAAAACAAGTGGGGGTCGATCAATGCTAAGATTCGCATAGGGTCCGATGATAAATGGGAGAGAGAAAGACACAACGGTCACCCCTATGGACCTCTCAGCTGAAGAGCTGAAGGTCGGGTGAGGCAGCCGGCTAAAGGTACCGGCTGCCACGTCACATCCCCCCTCCCTGACTGGACACAAGAATTCACGTTCCCCGCTTGGCCAGGGCCGGCACGGATGCATGTCGATGGCCTCATCCCAGAAGCTTCTTCGGGGCATTGGGAGGGCATCTTTGCTCCTCCCGGAAATCGGGAACAGTCGGGTCGTACATGCTCGTATGCCTGAGCGACCACCGCCGACAAGGATGCATGTCGGTGGCATCATCCTGAAAACCTTTCTGGGGCATCGGGAGGGTAGACTTACACCTCTCGGGAAAGAATGGGAACCGCTGAGTCGTACTTGTTCGTACACCCGAACGGTCACCGCCGGCAAGGATGCATGCTAGTGGCGTCATCCCAGAAACCTTTCCGGGGCATTGGGAGGGTAGACTTACACCTCTTGGGAAAATGGGAACCGCCAGATTGTAATTGTTCGTACACCCAAACGGCCGCTGCCGACAAGGATGCATGCCTCGTATGGTCAGGGCTCGAGAAAAATGTCATTAAATCACACGTGAAATGACGAGGAAGGATGGGCTTACTTACAGGGAGTCATCAGCGGTGATCGGAAGTCCTCGCTTCGGTGTGGCGAGAGGGCGTCGAGGCTCCAAGCGTTTCCTCTCCTTCAGAACCTTCAGTCGGCGTCTTCTCCAAGGGGTGAAAGCATCTGAAGAGCATCTGCCGTGTCCGAACGAGCATCTCTTCGAGAGGTGGAAGCATGCGTTCATGGGAGGGTGAGGCCCTCTTTTTATAAAGGGTTACCTTCCTTCTTTGTGGGACCCAAAGATGGAAAGTGGCGCATGTCTTGGTTCAATCACGCGGTCCACGTGATTGATTGATTGCGAGGATTAAGTGATTAAATCTCGTCATATCTTCCTAATGGATTCACCTTACCTTTCTGGGTAGTTAATTGATAGCCGCTTCGTGGCAGGCAGATGCCAGTTAGTTCTATCTGGCTACCTCCCGAAAGGGGAGTATGTTGGCTTAGTTGGGGGTTTTGGGGAGCCGGCTTCCGGATTTTTCTACCGATTTGCCGGTGACGGGCCGACTGGTCTCCTAATCCTTCTGACTAAGTAGGGGTTTTGGGGAGCCAGCTTCTAGACTTTTCTACCAATTTGCTAGCGACGGGTTGGCTGGTCCCCCGATCATTTTGACTAAGTAGGGGTTTTGGGGAGTCGACTGCCGGATTTTTGTACTGGTTTGCCGGAGGCAAGCCGGCTGGTTCCCCGACCCTTCTGTTCAAATGTGGGATTTTGGGGAGCCGGCTGCCGAGTTTTTGTACCGATTTGCCGGCGGCAGGCCAGTTGGTTCCCCAACCCTTCTGTTCAAAAGTGGGTTTTTGGGGAGCCGGCTGTCGGGTTTTTGTACCGGTTTGCTGGCGGCAGGCCGGCTGGTTCCCCAACCCTTTTGTTCAAATGTGGGTTTTGGGGAGCCAGCTGCCGGATTTTTGTAACGATTGCTGGATTTTTGTACCGGTGGCTGGCCCCCCGAACCATGTGTGCAAATGCGGGTTTTGGGGAGCCAGCTGCCAGATTTTTGTACTGGCATGGCGGCGGCTGGCCAGCTGGCCCCCTCGAAGTTATTTTAAGCATGGGGTCAACAGAATGCCCCTCCCTAGGCAAGGTTGTATGACCTCGGTGGAAGGAAACCGATATCCTAGGGTTGAATGACCCTCCATGCATGAATGGTAAGCCATTCGAGATTTCACACTTAGTGAATCGTCTATCGCGGGTTACAAAATAGAGTCGGACTTACACTCGCGTTCACCTAACCGAGAGATGCTAATGGTGTTAGCTGGCTGGTTGTACGGCAGCCACCTTGTGGGTGCCGGCAGTTGGGTGACGAGGTGGAAAGTGTTTGCGTGCTGTGTCCGAGTGCTGGTGTCGGCGTCGCTGTACCCTCTCTTTCATTCGGCTATCACCTAGAAGCCCACGGGTTTCCACCGGCGAATGGGCCGAGGTACAGAGAATTGAAAGGTTTTTGTGTGAGCACATCACCACGTGGGGCGGATGGCTCATTGAACGGAGTTGCCACCTTATGTTTGGGTAGAAAACAAGGAAAACTGGATTGGAAAGTGTCTTTCAACCATCGTAATGATAAAACCATGGGAATCACGTAAAATCGTGTAACACGAGAGAACTGGATATGAGGCTCAGGGTACTATTGGGGAAGGTGTTAGGCACCCCTAGACAGCTCGGGCAATCCCAGCCTGTCTCCGGCTCTAAAACAGAAAACCACATCAGTCAGCCCAGCCACCTATGGCCTCATCCTGGAAAACCTTCCAAAGCATCGAGAGGGATAACTTCATCCCTTCCGGTAAAATAAATGAGAATCGAGTAAAAGAAACGAGAATCGAACAAAGCGGGGATTCATGCCAAATCTAGCAATAAATGGGAGAGAGAGAGACACAAAGGTCACCCTTTCAGACCTCTCAGCAGAAGAACTGAAAGTCGGGTGAGGCGACCAGCTGGACCGCCGGACAGCCGGCTGAATGTACCGGCTGCCGCATCATATCCCCTCCTTGACTATGAGAACTTACGTTACCACTTGGCCAGGGCCGACACGGATGCATGCCGGTGGCCTTATCCCGGTAGGGTGCTTTCACTTCTTCGGAGATTAGGAACCGTTAGGTCGTATGTTTGTATACCCGAACGGCCACCGTCGGCAAAGATGTATGCGAGAGGCGTCATCCCGGAAATCTTTACGAGGCATCGGGAATTTAGACTTATATTTCCCAAAAAATGGGTATCGGCTGCAGGTTTGTTATACCAATTTGTCGGTGATGGACCAGCTGGTTCCCCGAACCATCTACCCAAACTGGATTGGAAAGTGTCTTTCAACCATCGTAACGATAAAACCACGGGAATCACGTAAAATCGTGTAACACGAGAGAACTGGATATGAGGCTCAGGGTACTGTTGGGGAAGGTGTTAGGCACCCCTAGACAGCTCGGGCAATCCCAGCCTGTCTCCGGCTCTAAAACAGAAAACCACATCAGTCAGCCCAGCCACCTATGGCCTCATCCTGGAAAACCTTCCAGAGCATCGAGAGGGATAACTTCATCCCTTCCGGTAAAATAAATGAGAATCGAGTAAAAGAAACGAGAATCGAACAAAGCGGGGATTCATGCCAAATCTGGCAATAAATGGGAGAGAGAGAGACACAAAGGTCACCCTTTCAGACCTCTCAGCAGAAGAACTGAAAGTCGGGTGAGGCGACCGGCTGGACCGCCGGACAGCCGGCTGAATGTACTGGCTGCCGCATCATATCCCCTCCTTGACTATGAGAACTTACGTTACCACTTGGCTAGGGCCGACACGGATGCATGCCGGTGGCCTTATCCTGGTAGGGTGCTTTCACTTCTTCGGAGATTAGGAACCGTTAGGTCGTATGTTTGTATACCCGAACGGCCACCGCCGGCAAAGATGTATGCGAGAGGCGTCATCCCGGAAATCTTTCCAAGGCATCGGGAATTTAGACTTATATTTCCCAAAAAATGGGTATCGGCTGCAGGTTTGTTATACCAGTTTGTCGGTGATGGACCAGCTGGTTCCCCGAACCATCTACCCAAAAATGGGTTTTCGGTGATCCGGCCACCAGCCGTTTGTGCCGGCTGGTTCCTCGAACCATTCACACAAAAATGGGTTTTTGGGGAGCCGGTTGTCGGCCGTTGGTGACGGTTTGCTGATGGCGGGCTGGCTAATTCTCTGAACTATTCACCCAAAAATGGGTTTTCGGGGAGCCGATTGTCGGCCATTGGTGCCGGTTTGCCGGCGGCAGGGAAGCTGATTCCCCAAACTATTCACCCAAAAATGGGTTTTCGGGGAACCGGTTGCTGGTTGTTAGTGTCGATTTGCTAGTGGTAGGCCAGCTGATTCCCCGAACTAGTGGGGGTTTTGGGGAGGACCTAGGCTTCCCAGGTGATGGGAACCACCAAGTCATATTTCTTTGTACACCCAATTGGCAACCACCTACAAGGGTGTATGTTGGAGGCGTTGTCCCAGATGTCTCTCTGCGGTATCGGGAATGTAGACTTATATTTTTGGGGCAAGGGTGCATGCCGGAGCTGTCATCTCGGAAATCTTTTCGAGGCATCGGGAAGGTAGACTTACACCTCCCGAAAAATGGGAACCGTCAGGTTGTACTTTTCGTACACCCAGACGGCCACCGCCGGCAAGGGTGCATGCCGGGGGGTGTCATCCCGGAAATCTTTCCGAGGCATCGAGAGGGTAGAGTTATGCCTCCCGGGAAATGGGAACCATCGGGTCGTACTTGTTCGCACACCCAAACGGCCACCACCGGCAAGGATGCATGCATGGCGACCGGGTAACGACCTGAACCAGCCTGTTGGCGGCTACTTCCCCCACACATTTGCGCCAATGGGGGTTGTGCGGAGCCGACTGCTTCCCCCACCCATTTGTGCCAATGGGGGTTGTGAACCGGCTTGCCGGCGGCTAGCCGACTGCTTCCCCGGCTCTTTTGTTCAAGCATGGGGGTTAATAGAATGCCCCTCCCTAGGCGTTGTTGTATGACCTTGGTGGAAGGAAACCGACATTCTAGGGTTGAACGACCCCCCATGTGTGAGTGGTAAGCCATGCGAGGCTTCACACTTTGTGAGTCATCTATCGCTGGTCATGAAATGGTGTCAGACTTACACTCTTGGTCACTTAACCGAGGGATGCCATAGTGTTAGCCGGCTGGTTGCACAGCTGCCACCTTGTGGGTGCCGGCAACCAGGTAACGAGGTGGAAAGTGTTTGCGTACTGTGTTCGAAGGCTGTGTCGGCGTCGTGTTGTACTTCCCCCATGTCTTAGCTCTTAGCTGGCTAGTTATGCGGCAACCACCTCGTGGGAGCCGGTGACTGGGATGTGACGTGAAAGTTTCACGTGTTTCTTTTTTGAAAGCTGTCATTGGAGTGTAGTCACATCATACTTTTTGTGATGTTACATTCCGAGCGGCTGGTTATGTGGTTGCCGCCTTGTGGGAGCCGGCCATCGGTTGGTGATGTGAATGTTTTCACGTGCTTACTACAGCTTTCTTGATTTTTGTTCACCTTTTTTAGTTTTCATGCAACTTTATCAATTCCCGTGCCATGACCGTACCTTTTCAAAGTTGTCAAGAATCGTTTCAGCTTTCTCGATTTTTGTGCAATCGATTTCTGAACTGGTTGCTGCCTCAGGTTATCATCCAATATGGACGAGGCAGGATGACTAAAGAGTGGGACCTGCTTATCACGTGTGCACGTGCGTGCATCGTGCGATGTGTGAGTCATAAGAGGGAATTCACCGAGGAAAGGAGCGTACCTGTCCGGACCTGACCTCTCAGTCAATCAGTGGAGAGTCAAATGGAGACGTCAGTTGCCGGCTTGTCTGAAGGCGGCGGCCGTGATGAGCCCCGGTTGGGTACATGACGTGCTTGTCATGTTTAGCCATGGGGAGCTGGCCTCTCAATCAACTGGCGGGGTGTCGGTCTGAGACACCGGTGGCTGGCCAGTTTGAAGGCGGCGGCCATGATAAGCCCCGGTTGGGTACATGATGTGCTTGTCACGTACAGCCACGAGGAGCTAGCCTCTCGGTCAGCTGGCAGGGTGTCGATTTGAGACACCGGTGGCCGGCCAATCTGAAGGCGGCAGCCATGATAAGCCCCAGTTGGGTACATGATGTGTTTGTCATGTATAGCCACGGGGAGCTGGCCTCTCGGTTAGTTGGCAGGGTGTCGGTCTGAGACACTGGTGGCCAGCCTGTCTGAAGGCGGTGGCCATGATAAGCTCCGGTTGGGTACATAACGTGCTTGTCACGTACAGCCATGGGGAACTGGCCTCTTGGTCAGCTGGCAGGGTGTCGGTTTGAGACACCGATGGCCAGCCTATCTAAAGGCGGCGGCCATGATGAACCCCGGTCGCGTATGCGACATGCTTGCCACGTACAGCCATGGGGAGCTGGTCAGCTTGTGAGGATTTGTCCTGTTGTGTCTTACTATCGGTGAAACAGGACCGAGGGGCAGAATGCCCCTAGCTCTGCCCCGAGGTGTAGGTCTTCTGGAGGAGCTAGCAGATTTCCTAGTGGAAGTGCCAGTGGCCGGTTGGGTAGTACGCGGAAGCTGAGTAAAACCCCCCAGAAGGAAAAGTTGGTTGTTCAGGGCTGTGGGGAGCTGGTTCTCGAGGCTGACAACTGGCCTGTCTGAAGGTGGCAGCTGCATTGATCCCCGGTTGAGTTCGTCCTTCATGGCCTTGGGGGAGCTGGTGCAAGAAGCCAGTGGCCGGTTGGTTTGGAGGCGGCGACCGCTATTATCCCCGGTCAAGTTGATCTTTCATGACCGTGGGGAGCTATCCCATTGAGTCTCTCCATTGTCGATTGCTTAGTGCACGAAATGGGATGGAGGGGCAGAATGCCCCTAGTTTTGACTCGAGGTGCAAGTCTTCTAGAGGAGATAGCGGGTTTCCTAGTGGAAGTGTCGGCGACCAGTTGTGCAGTACGTGGAAGCTAAGTAGAACCCTGAACAGAACAGGCTAGCTATCCCAACTCTGTGGTGCGGCAACCTTACTGGGCATTGACAGCTTCTAGCTGAGAGTATCGGTGATTGGATGGTTCTCAGTTGTTCCTTGTGCTGATTGAGACGCTTGGTATGATTGCCAAGCTGGGGCCAACTTGGTTGAATTGCCAAGTCGGTGGCTGTAGAGGATGCAGCTATCAGCGCACTTGTGTGTGGGATGCCAATCCCTGTAGTGACGACTTCATTGTGTTGTCAAGCCCTGGTCGACTTGGTTAGGTTGCCAAGTCGGAGGCTACTAAGGACATAGCTACCAGCATACTTGTGTGTGGGATGCAAAGCCCAGGGGTTAAAAGAGCGGGTTCTGGCGTGAGTCGCTCGGAAGCCATGTGCTGATGGAGATGCTCGGTATGATTGCCGAGCCTCTACAGACTTGGTCGGGTTGCCAAGTCGGTGGCTGCTGAGATGCAACTGCCGGCGCACTTGTGTGTGGGATGCCAAGCCCGGTAGTGACGACTTCATTGGGTTGTCAAGCCCTGTAGTGACGAGTTCGTTGGGTTGTCAAGCCCTATGTTGATGGAGCGGGTTCCAGCATAAGTCGCCTGAAAACCATGAAAAATAAAAGGCTGACTGTAAAAGAGCCGTATGAGCGAGATTTTGAGGCACTTAATTGATAAAAACGTAGCGAGTCTCCCCAGCGGAGTCGCCAAAAATCTGTACCCTCTCTTTCATCCAACTATCACCCGGAAGCCCATGCATTTCCACTGGCCCTGCCGGTGGATGAGCCGAGGTACAAAGAATTGAAAGGTGTTTGTGTGAGCGCATCACCACGTGGGGCGGATGGCTCATTGAACGAAGTCGCCACCTTATTTTTCGGTAGAAAACAAGGAAAACCGGATGGGAAAGTGTCTTTCCACCATCGTAACGATAAAACCACGGGAATCACGTAAAATTGTGTAACACGAGAGAACTGGATACGGGGCTTAGGGTACTGTTGGGGAAGGTGTTAGACACCCCCAGACAGCCCGAGCAATCCTGGCCTCTCTCCGGCTCCAAAATGGAAAACCACATCAGTCAGCCCGCCCACCTATGGCCTCATCCTGGAAAACCTTCTAGAGCATTGGGAGGGATAACTTCATCCCTTCCGATAAAATAAACGAGAATTGAGTAAAACAAATGAGAATCGAACAAAGCGGGGAATCATGCCAAATCTGGCAATAAATGGGGGAGAGAGAGACACGAAGGCCACCCTTTTGGACCTCTCAGCAGAAGAACTGAAAATCGAGTGAGGTGGCCGGCTGGACCGCCGAACAACCTACTGAATGTACCGACTACCACGTCATATCCCCTCCTTGACTGTGAGAACTTACCACTTGGCCAGGGTCGGCAAGGATGCATGCTAGAGGCATCATCCCGGAATTATCTCCGGGGCATCAGGAGGGTAGACTTACGCCTCCCAGAAAATGGGAACCGTTGGGTCGTACTTGTTTGTACACCCGTACGGCCGTTGCCAACAAGGATGCATGCCGGAGGCGTCATCCCGGAATTCTCTTTGGGGCATCGGGAGGGTAGACTTACGCCTCTTGGAAAATGGGAATCAGCGGGTCGTACTTGTTCTTATGCTCGAACGGCTGCCACCGGCAAAGATGCATGTCGGAGGCGTCATCCTGGAAATCTTTCTAGGGCATCGGGATGGTAGAGTTACGCCTCCTGGAGTACGATGATCGGAAAAAATAAGTGTAAAACCTGTTGGGAAACTTAGAGTTTCCACGTAAAAGAAATCCGACGAGAGGGTCGTGACCGAACCAAAATCGACCATGCTGGGTGGATTCATTCGGCCGAGAGGATAGCCACGGGTACCTCTAGACGTATTTCTGAAGGAATGATACCCGGGGCCGTCCTCCGACCTTTCCCTTGCATGGGGAAGGTGTTACGTGGTCGGGGCTCGAAAAATACATCATGAAAACATATGTAAAATGTCGAGGATGGAGGGACTTATCTGTAGGGAGTTGTCGGTGGGGAGTCCAAAGCTCTCATTCTGGTGCGGTGAGAAGGTGTTGGGGCTTCGAGCGTCTCTCCTTCTTCAGAACTTCTCAGCCGGCATTTCCTCGAAGGGCTGAAAGTGCGCCGAGCGTCTCCCATGTCTGTACGATGGTTTCTCTGAGAGGTGGAAGCTTCGGTTTTTGGGAGGGGGTATCCTCCTTTTATAAAGGGTCACCTTCCTTCTTTGGGGGGACCCGAAGATGGAAGGTGGCATATGTCTCGGTTTGATTACGCGGACCGCATAATTGACTGATTGCGAGATTTAAGTGATTAAATCTCATCGTATCTCCTAATTGATTCGCCTTACCTTTCTGGATAGTTACCCGGCAACCATTACGTGGTAGGCAGATGCTGGTTAGTTCTATCCGATTACCTCACGAAAGGGGAATATGTTGGCCAAAATGGTTCATACTGCATCGACAGCAGTGAATAGTCACGTCGTAGTTTTTGTGATTTTACCTTCTGGCCGGTTGGTTACGCGGCAACCGCCTTGCGGGAGCTGGCAACCGGGAGGTGACGTGAAATGCTTCACGTGCTTGCTTTGCGAAAGCTGCTGTCAATGTAGTGAATAGTCACGTCGTACTTTTTGTGATTTTACCTTCTAGCTGACTAGTTACGCGGCAACCACCTTGCAGGAGCCGGCAACCGGGAGGTGATGTGAAAGGCTTCACATGCTTGCTTTGCAAAAGCTACTATCGATGCAGTGAATAATCATGTCGTACTTTTCATGATTTTACCTTCTAGTTGGCTGGTTACGTGGCAGCCGCCTTGTGGTAGCTGACAACCGGGAGGTGGCGTGAAAGGCTTCACATGCTTCCTGTAGCTTTTTCAATTTTCGTTCATCTTTCTTAGTTTTCGTGTAGCTTTCTCGGTTTCCTTGCAGCAATCGTACTATTCAAAGTTGTCAAGAATCATTTTAGCTTTCTCGATTTTCATTCAACCAGTTTTTGAACCGATTGCCGCCTCGGTTGGTCGGAATCCGAGTGATGATTTTCCTATAAATAGGAGGTGAAGTCATTCAAAATTTCTTCATCTCCTCTTCTCGTTTTCATTCTTCACTGGTCTCTTCTTCTCGATTTTTCTTCACTGGTCTCTTCTTCTTGATTTTTCTTCACCCTTCATCTCTCTTTTATCATCACGATGCCTCACACGAAAAATGTTACGAGTCATGTCCGACGACCGGTTACTAGGGCCGTGCAACAGTGGCTTGACATTTTACCGTCGATGCTGAAGAATTTGCCGGCAGGAGAGCTTGTCTATCTTGATCGGGCTAAGTCTACCCGTCTGTCCATCTTTTTCATGCTTACCGACCATGGCTGCGACACTTCTGCGGTCAATGCCATGTCCCGGAGGTGGCTGTTGGAATGGTGGCAAGACTTTGGTGCCTTTGGCTCTCGTCCGCCAATGGGTGAGGCGGAAGGTGAGGCGTCAGCGGAGGCCCCTCCCCAGAGTTCATGGTGTCAGATGTGCCGTAAGATGACGATGGACTGGCAATGGTTTCTCCCTGAAACTTCATCAGTGCTGCTGGAAATCCCCGATGACACGGCGTCAAACGCGGAGACATTCTGGCTGGCACTACCGTCGTACCACACCCTGACTGGCTCCGAAGAGGCGGCGACCGATGGCATTTCTCCCATCGACACTGACTAGGAGCTGGCGCTCTCTGTGGATGGCCGCCTGTCCGTAAATAGTGTTCTATATGGCAGGCCGGCTAGCTTCGACCGGCTGCCGATGGTGGAGCAGCTATTCACCACGCTGGGCTTGCTTCCTTTCGTTCGGGACTTCTGCCGGGTGGAGACCATCCCCAGTCTGGTCATCGACATGTACTCCAACCTGTCGAAGGTGGAGTCACAACTCGTCCTGGGCCTCTAGTCCAGGCCGGTGGAGTTCTCTGACGTGCTTTTGTTTGAGGTGTTGGGCCTTCGCTTCACCAGCCTGGACATCTTCTCCCCCCTTCCAAGCCTTCCCTGGAGTATTGGTGACATCAACGCGGTAGTTGCCGCGGAGCCCCACTTCGACCAGCGAGTGGTCAAGGCCCGGGACCTGAACCCGGTCACCCACCTCGTCTCCTTTGTCCTCAACAACACGATCCTCCCGAAGGGAGGACACTGGGATGAAATCAGCATGGCAACCTATCTCACGACCTTCGCGGTGATCTAGGTGAACTAGGCGTGGTCTACCTGGGTCGGCGCCAGATGCGTGGGGTGGTCTACTCGGGCCAGCGGCCTCCCAGTTGCTGTTGGGGGAGGTGATGGTGGAGCTAGCCGGCTGAATGTTTCACTCCAGACCTGGCCCATCACGTCGATCGATTTGGGCCGGTACGAGAGGCTTGCCTCGAAGTGGGCTAGCTCATCATCTAGCGGGCGGTCGACTGGGCGCCAGCCCATTGCTTCTACTACTGCTTCACCAGGTTCATCTACCGGCATGTCTTCCTCAGAGTCACTCATCGACTACTTGCGCACGGCGATGGAGCGCCTCAACGCTCGGGATGAAGTCCTCATACAGATACTGAGCCATGAGCACTGATTAGTCTGCCTGTTGGAGCGGATGGAGCGTCGGGAGGAAGCACGGGAGCAACGGAGGCACGACTGTCGGAGGTTCGAGCCCCGAAGGACTAGTGATGAGGATTAGCCTCGTGTACCTATCTGTTTGTACTTCTAAACCATAAATAATATCAACTTTGCTTAAAAAAAAAAAAAAAATTTTTTTTTTCGTATGGACCAATAGTTTGTGCGTGTATGAGAGTGAGGTGTGGGCAGTGATATGGAGAGAGCGTTCATACCTCGGCGGGGAGCCAGCTACCGAATTTTCGTACCGCTATGCCGACGGCAGGCCAGCTGACCACTCAATCCATATGTTTAAGTATGGGTTTCAGGGAGCCGGCTCTCGAGTGTTCTTACTGGTTTGCCGGCGGCGGACCAGCTAGCCACCCGGTCCATATGTTTAAGTATGGGTTTCGAGGGGCCGATTACCGAGTTTTCTTACCGATTTGTCGGCGGTGGGGTAGCTATTCCCTCTCACCATTGGTCGATCTTACTTCTGGGTATCTGTGTTCGGTGAGCGGCTACCAGCTGGTTTACCCGGTGGCCCTTCATTCTCCCGACAGCCTACTCTTTTTCCGCGTGACATCTCATCTCCTGCGGGTTGTGGTCTGTTGCATGGCCGGGTTTCTTAAGCGGCAGCCGGCTGATTTACCCGGCAGCCCACTCTTTTTTCGTGTGACATCTTGTCTCGTGTGAGTTGTGGTTCGGGTGTTCGTGTCTCCTAAGCAGCAGTCGGCTGAACTATCCGACTGGCTTGTTTACCTACACACTTGCTTGTACGTTAGTTTCCAAAGGTGAGGAGGGAGTGTTGTTCCCTCCCCTTTTCCATGAATATCTGTGGTGAGATGTGTGTGATGAAGTTGGGACTCTTTCCGGTGACTCTCTTTCCTGTGTTTCATCTTGTTGGCTTTGTATAGGGGTCTTCAGGTGGCTGCACGTGATGGAGTTCACGCAAGGTAGCTGTTCTGACCTAATCATGCTATCTGGACCTATAGGGAAATGGAAGGTGTCTCACCTCACATCAAAAGATAACCGCTTGCACATTCACGTATGTGAGTTTGGAAACGTGGTTCCCTTGTCCAACGGAAGCGACCCCCAGGCAACAAAGACGGGTCGAGTGGAGAGATCTGAGAGCTATCCTTCTACCCATAGTTATGCTGATTCTTCCTCACAAGTTCGCTCTGGGGTTGTAGAGATGACAGATAGAACTATGCGGGTTCCAGAAACGTGGGCATCGGAACCCGAGGGTGGAAGTGACTTCCAGCAGGATACCAAGCCCAATGCTGTTGAGGATGCAGCTGTTGGCAGGTCTTTTGTAAGGGATGCCAAGCCCTGTGTTGATGACTTAGCTGGGATGTCAAGCCCTAGGACAAGAGAAAAAGGGAGAAGTGGGTGCTAGCAAATGGGTCCCAGCACCCAGTTGTGTTGGCGGACTTTGATGGGTTGCCAAGCCCTAAAAGAAGGGGATACTTGGTCAATCGCGATCAGTTAGGTATAGGACTGCCAACAGCCAGTGGAATCCTACAATCTACCCTTCCCTTATATAGGAGTCCATATATTTTCAGGACTCAGCAACAGGTAATTTTTTATTTTCTTTTCTTTTTTCCTTTTCCTTTTCCTCTCTTTCTTTTTCTTTTCCTTTTTCTCTCTTTTTTTGGAAGAAGGATTCTAGCCACTAACTTTTCTTCTTCTTCATTTTTCTCTCTTTTTTCAGAAGAAGGATTCTAGCCACTGACTTTTCTTCTTCTTCATTTTTCTCTTTTTTTTTTTTTTTTTTCTTTTTTCTATTCTTTCTCTTTTACAAAATAGTAGACTGAAATAAAAAAACTAAATAAAAGAGTACCACTAGCCCTCCCCATGTGCTGTTGGCAAGCAGAATAACTCAATATTGTCGCGGTTGGGTCCAAGGGGAATACCTTACCTAAAGGGAGCCAAAGTTTGTGATCTCCCTCGTTGTTGGGTGGCACTCGAGCTAGGTAAAAATGGATGGTTGGATACTCATTCGCGGGGGGAGAAGTGATCTCCCACTGGTATCTCATAACCACTCAGAATCAGCAAAGACCATGGGGATAGGGATGAACCTGGATTACTCACCCTGTTCCATCTTTGTGCCATCGTAGTTAAACAA
>JAMKPZ010015653.1:0-66878 GCA_024699675.1 Amphibolis antarctica | reverse complement strand
TACTTTCATTATTAAATTTACTATTTTTTTATTTTATTTCAAAATCATTCTACTAAAATTATTTTTTTTCTATTCGCATACGCATAGTTCAGGAGTAAGAAATAAGACAAGGCGAACAGCAGTCATAAATAAAAATTGATAATGTTAAATATAACACTAAATTTTATTAATTATATTCTGTTAAATAAATAAATATTTTAAAATAAATTAAAAATTATTATTTTGGTGCCCTCCAGGGGCAAAAAGGGAAAGAAGGAAAGGGAAGCTGTCGATGTTACTTTTTCTCCAGCGCAGAGTTGGAGAGATAGAGAGAGAGAGGTGAAAAAGCCCTTGCGCCGCTTCGCTCTCTGCACAGTTGGATCTCCCGATCGGAGTCCTACAATCCTGCTCTGGAAATCGGGCGCCCCGAGTCAGATGGAAGCTTTCGGTGACGCCGCCTCTGCTGCTGTGGTGCCGGAGGGATGCCCCAGGGGCGGTGGATTGGAAGTAGACGGATGCCCTACAGGTTAGCCTCCGAGCGTAGATCTGGTGGTGGTGGTGGGGGGGGGGTCGGGTGGGGGGGGGGGGATTACGTGTTACGTGCGCTCTCTTTGGCTTGGTTTTCATATACGCGGGTTTTGGTGATGGTATCTCTTTGATGGTGGTCTTTGGATTGGGTGCTGAAATGGAGAGATACTGGTTTGGGCTGTTGTGTCTGCGGGGGTGGTGGACAAGGGTGTTCTTCCAGCTGTTGATGATTAGTTCAAGCCGCTGAATAGGATAGATGACGTTTTGGACTCGTCTGCCTGTTTTGCTATCGGTTTTTGTATTTTTGGTTGTTATTTATGTCCGGAAGATGGAGGTTTTGCCGAGTGCCGTTTCTTGGTTCTTTGGGCTTTGGGCGCGTGCTTGTAGATTTAGTTAGTTCGAGTTCTACACCGGCTGCTCGAGGGAATCGGTATGTCAGCCTGTTAGGCTGATCCGTCACTAGTTTGTAGTTATTATAGCCCACAATCGCTCTATACACTTCTTATTATATCTGCATAGTGCAGGATAACCATGTGGAAGTATTGTGTGTTTGAAAATAAATAATAATAACCATTCAAGTTTTACCTGTTTTCTTTTGTATAATTTGTGTTAATATTTATCTTATAGCTTATTCTTATTAATGGAGGGTACCTTTACATTTGCAGATAATGTTTGCTTCGATGCGTCACAATACCCATTTTTTGGGAAGGGCATTAATGAAGGAGTTGAGCTAGGTGGGTTAGAAGATGATTTTGATGAAGTTGTTCATTTCAAGGGTTTTGCTGATGAAGTTGTCTCTTCCACCTTTGGGGAAAAAGATGAGGTATCTCATGTCAGAGAATGTAACCTTTTGAATGCTAAGATCAGTAAAGGCAGGCTTATTAAGGCAGGCACCTAGGCACTGCCTAGATAGAGGATTTCATGCCATGATTGCTTCCTGGTCGGATTTGGTAATGGATCCAACCATGATACATGTTAGATTTAGGCTTTTAAGTTTTTTCCTACGTGCTTAAATATTTTTTATTGATGGAATACTACTAGAGTACACAATTTTGAAGTATATAATCATATATGTTTCTGAAATATGCATAATTATATATTACCATATTAGCATTATTATACTTACACATTTTGACATCATCATATGATTATTTATGTATTTGAATGTTATGAAGGAAATATAGTCCTAAAGTATAAATAATTGTCATTGATCATATAAAAATATAGATAATATTTGCATGAACAATAAAAAAAGACTGCTTAAATGGGTTCCCAGGTGCTGCCTAGGCATCACCTAGGTGCTCAAGTGCCAAAGGCGCCTAAGCTTAAAGGTATGCTTTTCATGCCCCAAGAAGTTAAATCTGAGTTGAATTTAGAATATATGTAAATGGATACGTTGAAATTTCGAAGTTGGCAACAATATACACACTTTTATTGTTTTTCCTAACCCCAATGCTGACATGCGTTAGTGAAATACCACTAACATTTGTTGAAGTTGACAATTATGGAAAAGATTGACTAATTGATACTCAGTAAATGAATTACTGGACATATATATACACTTGGGGCTATTTACACAAACCACCTTAAATTATACTAATATACAATTAATAACTTTAACACTCTCCCTTGAATTGGAGCATAAATATCTAACATGTCTAACTTGTTATAAAATTTTCAAAGTTTTTGACACTTAAGTGAAGATAACATGTTGCTTTGATGATAGAGTGTATGACAGAAATATTCCCTTCCATCACCATATTCCAAATATGGTGATAGTCCATTTCAATATGTTTTGTCATCTTATGTAAGTTAAGGTTGTTGGTAATAAATATAGTGGCTTGATTTTCACAATGCATTTCCATGGGAATGCTTATAGTAAACCCTAATTTGTACAAAAAGAACTTAATTCACATCATTTCACATCCACTTTGGGTCATGGATCGATATTCTTCCTGTGTGCTAGATCAAGAAACCATTTCCATTTTTTGCTACACCAAGTTACTAAATTACCTTTAACATATGTGTAATATCTAGATTTAGATTTTTGATCTTATTGATCTCCAGTGTACCTTGAATTTGAAAAAATTTCAACTTGTAGACAACCGTACTTGCATAAACCTGGCCTTTCCCAAGTGCACCTTTAACATAAGTAAGAGCACAAGTGACTCCTTCCTAGTGAACCTTATTTGGTTGCATGAACTATGGGAAGAGCACAAAAATGGGGTTTTGTTCCACTGGTGTACTCTTTGTTTTATAACCCAGAAGTCCTTTTTTTTGTAATAACTCTAAAGCATGTTTAAGTGACATTCTCCCTTTGGTATATGTAAATTCCATTCATAAGAAATAATGTGGTTTGCCTATATCTTTGGTGACAAACTATTTCTTGAGATATTTTTTATCTTTTGTATACTAGTTGAATCACTACTTGTCATCAAAATATCATCCATATAGACTGTAATAATGACATGGCCTACTTTAGTTTTCTTCAAAAAGGTTGAGCGACCTACTTGGCATCCTTTGAATGCCCCTTGTACTGCAATATCATGAATTTTTGGAACCAAAAACAAGAACTTTTTTCAGTTCATAAATTTTGCTTTCCTAAGGTAGCAAATCATATGCTTCCCTTAGGCAACATATCTTGGGTTGCTTCATTAGGACTCTCTTCTACAAATTACCATATAAGAAAAAAATTTGATATCTAGTTGATGCAACTACCACTGACATATTTATTGCCATTGATAAAAGTAGCTGAATAGGGTTGAGACACAATTGGGGAGAATATCTTTGCATAATCAATGCCATAGGTTTGGTTGAAATTACAGGAAACAAGTTGAGCTTTGTACCTATCAACTGTATCATTTAGTTTGTGCTTGACAATGTATATCCATCAATAGGTGACAATATTATCATCCTTTGGTCAAGGAACCAAAACCCATGTTTGTCAAGAGACGAGCAAACATCTCCTTGTCCCTGGTTCCCATTTAGTGAGGTAGTTGAAGTGCCTCCAAGTGATTCTTAGGATTAAACTTTGTCATAATATTAAGCACAAACTCCTAAAAGGTGGGATTCAAGTGATCATGTTTCACAAAATTAGAGATAGGGTGAGTAGTGCATAAGGCTATATGAAACTCAATAGACTCTAATGAGATATGTAGATCAAGAGGAGGTTAATAGGGTTGAAGGTGGGTTTTGTTGTTAATAGGTTAAACAAAATGTAGATCTAACAATGATATACTTGAAGGGTTATAGTGGTTTTTGCCTTGTTGCTATTGGAGTAAGCCTTAAATTTGTATCTGGCAACCTAATTGGGACAAGGGAACTTGCTCATCATGACTCTTGTTGGCCTTTAAATGTCGTAATAAACCAAATCAAAAGGACTCTAGCTAGAAGAAAGATGTAATTGATGATAAATAGCACAATGTTGCTTGCCTAATTGTTAAGACTCACAATTAAACCAAAGTAGGGCCTGTTGAAGTTTCTGGTGGGAGGAATGCTTAAGATGGTAGTGTCAAAGTGTTGACGGATGGCTTAGAAGTGGTGACTAGGCAAGTAAGTCCATGAGGTATTTCATCTTAAACTAGTAGGTACACATCAGTCTTTGTCTTATGACCCAAACCAGTCCTCTTCATTATTTGCAAGTCGTGAAAAATATAATGATAAACAAAGAAGGTGATTGAACAGGACCAATGTTCGATAATTGCACTAATGGAAAGTAGATTGATAGGAAAATTAGGAATCGATAGAACTTTATTAATAGTAAGGCAAGATGCAACTTGAATATTTTGTCTAAAAATAGGACAGCTTTGTCCATTAGCAACAGAAACAAAAGCAATATGGATAGGTTTGAGATATGATTGAATAATTAATGGGAACTTGATATATGGGATGATGCCTTTGAGTCTATAATCCATGAATTATTGTTGAAGGTTAAAAAGATTGCAATATCTGTGGAAGTGGTTGGGGCATGGGAGGCAATGGTTAAAGCTTGACGTTGTTTGAACTACAAAACATATTCCATGTATGTCATTGTCATGATGGAGGTCCCTAGAGGCATGGAAGGGGTGATGGATTGATTTGTAGGAATAGGATTTAGTGTAATGATTGATAATTATGCAAATTTATGCTTTCCAAATTTCTTCTAGCACTTATCTAAGTAGTGGTTGGTGCATCCACAGTGTTCGCATTGTACAAGATGATCGTGTCCACCTTGATTACTGCCTCTACTTTGATTTCAATCACTTCCTTGAGTTGCCATGGTTGATTGATTGATGGTTGGAGGATGAGTGGGTGATGAGATCTTAAATGTCTTAGGGCCCATTTGTGCACTTAAAAAATGCTTTCTAGAAAAATGAGACAAATTTAGAAAATGTTTTCTAGGTAAAAGACCATAATTTCTTGGAAAACGTTTTCCTTGTATTTGTGCATGTGATATAAAATGACAGAAATTAAGATTTGAATGTTTGTGTAGTTAAAAGAAAATGAACAAGATTTCTATAATTTGGGTATTACAAAATACATAAAATTCAAAATAACTTGTATACTAACATATCATGACAGCAAATTATAAAATTCAAAATCTTTAATATTATAAAATTCAAAAGTACAATACAATTGCAAAAAGTTTAAATACATGTTTTGAAAATAATATTGAAATTCACAAATTTTTATCATCCCACATTGCTTGCATAGTATCTGCACTCATTTTATTAGTAATTTCTTTTTTATGTTGTTGACTTTGTTCAACTACAACCTACATTTCAGGATATCTTCCTATATGTTCAGAAAGTTCTAGAAGATTAGTAACTCAAATTTCAACTAACTTGTCTTGAAGATCATAGTAAATGTTTAGAAAGTTCTCTTTCAACTCTAATTTCAAACCATAGTTTACCTCTTTTTTTATAGTGTAAATTTGAATAGAAATTAATGGTAACAATAGGCAATTACAGGTTACATTATTGAATCTTATTATTTAATTTGATGATCAAATCTGTAAAAATTGTTGTCTAGAAACCACAAGCATCCATGAATAAGCAATAAGCATGTTTAATGAATTGGCTTATCTATCCCTAGAAACCACTAGCATCCCTCGCTCCGAAAATCAAGCAAAAGGTCACTAGATGACAAATCATTAGAAATTGCTGAATGCAAAACCCAAAATATCGAAACCTTAAAAATCGCTGAAAGTCTACCTTGAAAACACTTAAACAAGAGAGTTGGTAAAAGATTGAGGGTTGTTAGGATCGATTATGTCGTTAGAGGGGATGGATAGCATGTTTATAAAGTTTTATTTGATTTAAGCACAATCCACAAAATTAAGTAGGAAATAAAGCACATAGGGATTTTTTGGTGATTCCCTGAACGGGTACATTTACTTCCAAGCTATCATAGCTTGAACCTACACTATCTACTTAAAATCAATTACAAAGAGTGTTTAAGGTCAAACATCTAACCTACAACAAAGGAGTTTAATGTTGAACTCTACAACCTACACAAATTGGGTGTTTAAGGTTGTTGACTTTGTTCAAATACCATTAAATTTATCAAATTTCAATTAGGTGACCAAAGCAATTAGGGTGATGAGACAATGCAAGTATAACAAGGATACCTAAGGTGATCCTCTAATTAAATTACTATCTGAGGACTTGTCAATGCGACCCTCTTCACTTGGTTGGTAGCCCAAGGTGGCTAGCCTTGATAACTATGAATTACGTTTACAAGGAAACTTAGAAATTGATCATTAGTCTACTTTGGGTACCTTGAGAAATTCAAATGAAACCAATATTTGAGTTTGCACATAATAAAATAAAAATACGATGACTTATTTCTTATTTGTTAAATCTTATTTCATGTAATTATTCACTAATAAGTTAACTAAAACTTATAATTATTAAACTTTTTGACCATATAGAGTTATTTATTTGTTCATATATCTAATAATTTATAATACACTCGTAAACAAATAGTGTGATATGCTATTTTTGTTTATAAAATTCATTGGAATTTGTATAATAGCAAAGTAAACATTAGAAATTACTAAAATACTTGATATGTTTGTAGGTAAGATATAATATTACCAATGACAAAAAATGAAAACATATTAATAACCATGCACTATTAGATAAATAATATGTTAAGAAGTTCAAAATTATCGTATTAGAATACATTCATGCAACATTTGTGACAGGAAAATAGTATTGTTTTTTACATAAATAAAATTATATTATATTTATTTTTATATGAATAAAAAATGTAAAACATAGAAGATATTGACATTATAGAAAATATTAATTTATATAAAAATATTTAAATGAATAAGCAGGTCAACCTATGGATTCTTTTGAAACTTGATGGTGTTAGGAAATGGGCTATATTAGATTTGCATGTGCATTGAAAAGTAGAGGAATTCACTGTGGATAAATGTCATGATTTAATAATCAACAAGAATTTAAGTCAATTTTTGTGCTTTTTAGGTGCAGGAAGTTGTTCTTAATGGACAAATAACACCGTACAAATGCAAAGTTTTGAACAACGATTTCCTTTGCAAAGCATAGGCCATTTGCTAGTGAACAACAAAACTGATCTATATTACTGAGTAGTTGGCTTGCTTCCATCACTGACCATGGTTTTATGATTGTAGGTTGAAGAGTTGGGGTCTTTATCAGATGATCTCGCCACTACATTTTCTAAGGTTAGTGGAGTTATTGTATTTTATAGTATGATATTTTATTTTCAGCATCTTTTTAAAGTGGTTACTCCTGAAATAAATATCTAGTATTCCCTTTATTATGTTTTCTACTAGTGATACTTTAGCTGTGACTGTTTGCATCATTATTAGCTGGAGAATTTCCTCCAGATAATTGCAATTATTCTAGAGAATTAGGAGTTCATTATGCTTGAATTTAGGTACTGTTTGGAAATACTTTTTTATATTAGGTCAATGTTTCAAATATCGATATTGTATTGGATCGATCCTCTAGATAAGGAAACATATTGATATTGAGGATCGTATCAATAGAAATGCAATACTTTTGTAGAAATTGTCAAAAACTCTAAATTTTAACTTGAAACTTAGGGATAAAATAAAACAAGGTATGATAAGTATATAAAAACACCTAGATAAATGTTCTATGCAATTATTGTGTATAAAATATCAGTTAGAAAGATATATAGTAGTTGTATGTATGAAAAAGTCTTAAATCGTGTATAAGTGAGATACTCAATAATAAATGATTTAAAATTGAGGTTACATTTCAATTTATATTAGATTACATTTCAATAAAATTCAAGTTATAGTTGAGTATAATCCAAGTTATAGTTCAATATATTTTAGGTTATATTTTGATAGAAATTAGGTTATGTTTCAATATATATCAAGTTACATTTCAATAGAATTTAAGTTACAATTTATACACGGAACATAAATTGATAAGATTATGCATAGTTTGAGAGAATTTCCATAATCTCTATAATTCAAAATTTTATTTATTATAAGATTTTAAAGTTGTTAGAATAAGAGGAATATGTGAAAGATATATCATTGACTAAATGTAATACCTTTATAGAGGTTACATAAGGATGACAAAAGACATTTAACCAATGTAAGACTAAACTTACAATACATAAAAAACCTTATACATTATTTAGACTCTAATACTCTCCCTCAAGTTGGAGTATCTAACTTACGACAAACTCATACATAAATAAATTATAACAAGATAAGTAGATACATAATAGATAGACAACTAGAAGTAGTAGCAATGTAGTGTAAACAAAGACTTACACAACACGTCCTTACAAAAAAAATAATACCACTATCATTAATCATCTAGTAAAAGAGATTTAATGTAAATTGTTGACTTGAGGTATTCTATAAACCCCAAATGTAGTGCAAATTGTCAACTTGAAGTATTTTACAAACTTCAAATTTCATGGAGAATACTCAACTTACACGGAGCAACATTACTATAACATTGATACTTACATAAGAAAAATATAAGTAATTAGTTGGAGATTGATAACAGGGTATTAAATATTTTTCTGTCTTGTTTTCTTTTTCTTTTTCTTTTTATTATTATCAGTATTTTTACTTGCCATTTTTTTTCATTTTCCTTTTTCCCTTTCCTTCATTCAAACTCATGCTCTACATACTTTTGCTTTTCTCCATTTTTTCCCTCTCTCCTCTTATATTTTTTTCCTTCTTTTCTTTTCTTTTATTTTATTTTTTTCTTTCTTTCCTTCTTTTCCATCTTCCCTTCTCTTTCTCTGTAACCATCCACCTACAACCCTAATTGGTGTGGATGACAATAAGTGAAGCTTGATAGAGGTGATAGCATTGAAAGACGACATAGAAGAGAGTTGTAGGATAGGTTGCCTAGAGATGTGTCAAGTTTATGCAAGCCTAGAAGATGATTGTTGACACGTATGAAAGAGATGTCACGAGGGATGGTGAAAGAGACGTCATGAGGAGTGAAGCCAAGGAGTTCTTGCTTGGGGTCTAGTGAAGAGGATGAGATGCTTCTCCTTAGTTGGCTAAAGAGGGATGGTTTGGTGCTAGGAGAGGTTGTCTAAGCAAGCTAAAGCTGCGGCAGAGGTCTTCTGAAGAGGCTGAATGTGTTGATGAGTTAGAGTTTGGGTGTCATTAGACTTGTGGAGGAAGGGTTGAGGGTCAATAATGGAGGTATTGGTGGCCACTTGGATAGTGGTGGTTGCGAGAGTCTAGAACTACCACATTTGAAGCTTTGCATTGTAGTGCAAAAAAAATGAAAAATTGTAAGGTGAGCGGTGGCAGAAGTGATGGTTGGAAAATCAGAAAAAATTGGAGGAGGCTTGGGTAGGGTCAATAGTCACAGTGGTTGGGAGGAGGGTGTGTTGTTAAGGTTTCCATCCTCCTTACCGAACTTTTTTACCTTTTATGGACTTTTAAGGGGTGTGTATGTTTGCATCATATCCTAACAGGTGCTACTCTTCAAAAAAACGAAACAAACACACCAACTTTTGACACTGTAGCAAATCCTTGATTGCAGAGCACCAACTCCTCCACAATTCATTTTTTAAATGATACAGGAGCTAATTTTCTATAGCTCCTGCCAGCTCCTCCTGTATTTTTGAAGGAAAAGACATGAATGCCCTTCCATTGCTTGCTTGTTGTTCCACCCTTCCCTTTCCGTGCCTCACTCGAAAGTTGTCACTATTTTAACCCCTTTCACACCTTGCTTGCCTTGCCTTGCCTTTAGTTGCTCATTGCGCACCTTTAGTCGATCACCGTGCATTGCTCGCACCTTTAGTTGATCACCATGCATTGCTCGCACCTTTAGTTGATCATTGCACATTGCTTGCCTTGTTGGCTGCTTGTTGTATAAACAATGCAAGAGAATGCCACTTTGTTTAGATAGATGCAGGGAGGAAGAAGAGAAGAAAAGAAAAGAAAAAAAGAAAAGAAAAGGAAGGACTATTTATAATAAAAAATATCATACATGTTAAGGGTAAATTTGAAATTTTATAAAAATTATTATTCTAACAAATAAATGTAACTTCTAAACTACAACTTTTTTTTTCAAGCGTTGTTCCTTCAAGAGGTTATTATAGTACAACTCCAAGAATTAGGAGTTGTACCCTGATGTTGAAACAAACATACACTAAAATCTAAATTTCGATAACATGTTAGAATAAAAGGAATAGGTAGGAGTCTATCACTAACTAAACATGCCTCTTTATAGAGGTTACATTAGTTGCTTAAAGATGACAAAGACACTTAGATTAAGCTTACAATACACAAAACCCCTTATACATTGTTTAGACTCCAACAAAAGTAAATTCTAAATTTTTATTCCTGTATTGTAGTTAATATCTTTTTTCAAAAAAATCTCATAAGAAAAAGTTTGAGGATGCAAGAGATAGGTAGAAGAGGAATGTTATTCATAAGTAAACATAATGTTTTAAAAAAAAATATTAAAAAATTAAAATTTTTACGATTTTTTAAAAACTTCCACCATATTTTAAACATAATTTTTTATGTAATATTTTTTCACTCTCTTCCCCTCTCTCTCTCTCTCTTTTCTTTCTCTTCCCTTTTTTCTCTTTTTTCACATGCTTCACTGTCTCCTCCCTTGATTTTTTTTTCACCTTTTCTTCTTTTCTTTTCCTTTTCCTATTAAAGCAAGATGTTTCAAATATTAGTATCGTATTGAGGATTGATCCTTAGAAAATGGAAATGTATTAAGGATCAAGGATTGTATTGATGGAAATGCAATACTTTTGTGTTTTAACTCCAATTTTCAACTTGAAACTTAGGGATAAGCATATAAAAATACCTAAATAAATTTTTTCAACAATTATCATGCATAAAATATCTACAAGGTAGAGATGTAGTAGTCGCATGCATGCAAAATATCTTCACAAACCTATCCAGTTCCATGAGAAAAGCATCATTTTACATATTTTTTTATGTAATAATTTTTTCCTTTATTCCTTTTTTTTTCTTTAATTTTTCACAAGAAAAAAACATCATTTCATGTGTTTCTTTATAGTTCACCTAAAGGAAGCAAATTCTCTTAACTCTAAAATGAAATTTTCATAAAATATAAAATTTTAAGTCTCTTAAAGTTTATATTGGAAAAAAATTGTTAGAAATAAATGCTTGTGAATTGATATCTACTAATGAAGATATCTTTTTCTAAATTAAAATTTCTTGCACCTAAAAAAATCATGACATTGTCTTTTTTTTCCTTAGTTGCTTTCTCTCTTTCTTCACTTTCTTTTTTTTGTTTTCTTTTTCTTCTTTTCCTTCTCACATGCATCTTGGCCTCACCGTCCCTCTCCTTTTCTGTTTCTGACGTCTCTCCCTAGTCACCAACTGCAAAACCCTAATGGGTTATGCAACTTGTAGAGTCACACTTCATCTATGTGTCTTTGTTGGATGCCTCCACCCTCTTTGTTCATCGTCTTGTCATAGAAGAATGAATGATTGATAGGAGAATCTTTTGCCAGATTGACCAATCATTTGCATGAATCAACCTATTTGGTTTTTTACAATTCAAAAGGTTCTTTGTCCTCTACCCAGTTTTGATCCTTGTTCTTGGATGGATCGATCCCCCCCCATATTGACAATACAACATTTATTGGTACTGCCATCCCAAAATCGAATCCAAATCATTGATTTTTTGCCAATCTAGATCGATTTTTGAAACCTTTCCTAGGATTTCCATTGTCTTGTTGAAATCGTTCTCCTCACATATGTGAATAACAATAGTATAAAAAAGGGTTGGTTGGCTAAATATGTCACTCTTGCTCTTTGTTGGTGGGTGCTGTATGGCTATCAAGACATATGGCCGACATAATTTGTGGAATTTCGTAGGGTTGGCTCACTTGGCTGACCTCCTTTGAAAAAAAAGAAGAATAACAAAAGTATACAAATACACATTTGGCACAATCTTAGGGTAGTTAGTCGGTATCACCTTGAGTGCATCAACAACATCGAGAGAGCAAGGTGTGCACCCCATCCTCTCTGCACTTGAAAATCCTAATGGGTTATGACTGTGGCAAAGGAGGTGACAAGGTAGTGCTTTGGCTGAGGCTTCAATGAAAAACAACTTTCCCCTTCTTTGAATCATCAAATCCTTTGCACAGACTGCTTGATTGAGCCTTCTGCCATTTAAAAAATTTGTCAGGTTGAATGAATCCAAATTGGTTAATCTTGAGCAATATCTAAAATCTAAGTGATTTTTGCATCACCCGGCTGCAAAACTGATCCCAATTGATTTTTGAATGCTTGTACTAGGTTATTTTAATTGTTTAGCTAATAAATGGTTTTAAACGTGACCACCTATTCAACCTTTTGGTAAAAGCAAATACGCACTCAATGGTTCATTTTACTACTCATTTAATAATTTGTTTTCAAATCATATATTCAATAAGTTCTCAAATCACTTATTCAATAAGCTAGCTTTTTATAATAAGTCAAAACTCGGTGTGCATTTCCTAATGTTTCAAAAGAAGATATAACATCAAGAAACCATCTTTCTTATAAGAAGGGAGCTTTTTATTCTTACATTGCATCAATAATCATAACATCTATGTTTAGAAATATTCTTTTGGCATAAATTTTTTCATTAATGTTGACAATTGCCTCTTTTCTTGTGTTCATTACATTGCTGTTGGATGCCTTGGATCCCTGATATTTCCTTGGATTGGGCAATCATGTCTAGCCTTTTCCAAAATAAACCGGATCCTTCTGTGTTGTGTTCACTAAATGGTTGTTGAGGTGGTTGCCTAGGATACCTGGTATTTTCTTTTGTTGGGGGATTCATACCCAGCCTTATCCAAAATAAACTGGATCCTTTTTATTGATCCAACTAGGATCCAATGCCATATTAGTCGTTTTTAGTTATGAAATAAATGAGTTCATGTTGCTCAAGTTCAAATTCTTTTTGTTTGTTAATCATGAGTTAATGTTTTAAAAATATTTATTTAATTCTTATTTTTTGTTAATGATAAGTTAATGTTTGTAGATGTTGTGCATTAACTTTGTTGCAAGTTGAATTGTAAATTAACTTTCAATAGTCATGTTTGTCTTCTTTTCTGTTTAAATATTAACTTATATGTACTAAAAATGTTTCTTGATGCTTAATTTTAAAGTAGGTATGTGCTTAATATTATTCATTAATGTGTTTTTGAAGTTGTTGATAGGCACATATGTGCATGCATGTGCAACCCACATTTGCTGATGGGCTCATACAATAAAAGAAAAACAGAAGAAATTGATGGGTTAATTTAATTCCAAACTAATTTTCCTTTTTGATGATCCTGGAATACAGAGTATGATAGATATGGATCTTAGTATAAAAGTCCTTACATTCCAGCCATTTTACTTTATGCTTTGCTAAATGAAAAGGTGCCTTGTTTGGTTTTTATTTTCTTGGAATCCCCAATTTTGAGTTGGTTCCATTAATGCATACATCAAAAATTCCCTGTGTAATTTGAATACGAATAAGATGGATTGTTTACATTTAATAATTGATAAATAAATTTGAAGCTTGTTGTTGCGTTACACTTATATAATAAAATGTGGTTAAAATGTAATTAAAAATGCTCGTTGTTACATTTTTTCCCTTCTTGGACACATGCACATGCAGATACACTTATATATCATGTATGTGTTTGTATTTGTGCATTTGGAAAAGTAAAGTTATTTTGGACCCCTACATTCTGCATATGTAGGTGTCAATAACCTTGTTTCATTACATATCTAAGTGGTAAAGCTTTCCTGTATTTCTTGTTGCTAACAAAGATTTAGCTTGTTGACTTCGTAACACATGTTCTCTGTTGTTCAGTTGAACAGAACTGTTAGTGGACCGAGAAATGCTGGTGTTATTGGTGACAGGGGATCCTTTTCTCGAGAAAGTGAGTAGAATGTTGATGCAACCCTTTTCTTTATAAGCTCAAATTTCAATTTATTAATTCTTGTGTGAAGGACTGAGGACATGGATTCCTTTAGACTTAAAGATATCTTAGAATGCCTTTATTTTGTAAATTTTTATCATTTGTGTTATTTCCACTTTGTAATGTTTTCATCTCTTTCATGCATTGTCAAGAGATCAAGCATTTTTAATAATAGTTTTGTGAACTAATTTTGGATCATACTTATTAAGGCATCCATCTGTGCATCATCTAGCATAGATGGATGGATATTTCACCATCTAGCATTATTTTAATTTTTTATCTTTCTTATATGAATGTAAATCTCAACATGTTTTATTTTAAATTTTCCATGTTATTTGTGTGTTTATTATTTTTTATGTTAATTAAGAATATAATGGACTCATCAATTTCTAATTTTATATAATGATATAATGCACAGAGGGTAAGTTGATTTTTTAAAACTTTTATTTATATTACTTAGGCATCCGACCATCCAAGGCAATGTATTAAAAATAGTCTAGTGTATGTGACTTGTTTTATAAATTCCAGTATTTAACAAAAATGCTTTAAAGAAAAGAAGGCATGTCGTCAATTCCACTAATGGGATTATAGTTTGAATTGTTGTTATAACAAATTGTGTGACAGAGCATATCTATGAACGATACCATGGAATAGCTGTACATGGTTTGTCAAAGGAGTACACTACCTTGTGATTTCTAATGCATGATATTATCACATGTAATGACCTTCAATGGATCTACTCTTGCAACTGTTCTAAACTTATTTGTGACCTTGTTTTGCCCCCAGATGGTCAAGAAAAAAACGTTGTTTTCCCTCAAAAAAGTGCAGAATGAACTAGCATGTTATTTTCCATCCTATTTCATGTTTTACATCTCATCAAATATGCTTGTGATCTTTTCTGATTTCTTTTTTTATTTCTTTTATATGTATCTTGCTAGTTAAACTGACAAGTTATACAATAGCAAATGGCTGGGTTTGTGGACTCCAAAGATATTATGAGGCACCAATGTGCTTAGTTTATTAGCATAAGGTGCCTTGGATGTGATTAGATGCCTTGGCCGGTGCCTAGGTGTCATGAGTATATTTAAAATAAATAAAAATCCCTTACGTTTTATATGAATGTCCAATTACTAATGCGTATGTTCATTGTAGACTAAAAGCTTATACTAGAACTTTTTAATATACAAAATTAAGACCAACCTTAATAAATATACTTGATTTTCAATATATAAAATAAAAAATTCAGAAAAGATAACATTTGACCATGCTTTAAAACACCTAGCCTCTATTCATGCTTTGGTGTGCCTAAGTGATGCTCTGGCACAATATGTTCAATTTTTTGGGGCAATCAATCATATGAATTTCAGTATGCTTTAAATGCTTGTTTTTCATCTGAGGGTTCTCTATGGTTTGTAGGAAGTTTTCAAAGACTTTTAATACAAGGTCCTCCTTGGTTTGACGGAGAGAGAGATTGAAAGTGCTCAATCTTTCTTTCAATGATTGTGTGACTTGCTATTTGTGTTTAACTAATCAATGCCACCCATCATAATTTCAGGTTCATCCACTGCAGATTTGCTGCAGGATTCCGACTTTTCATACTGGCAAGATCAGTTATTATTAGATACTGAAAATTTCCAAGAAGGGAAAAGATTGTGGTCCCAGCCTCATCAGTCTTCATCCCATGTTGCAGAATCCAGACTTCACCGAACATCATCTTCTCCACATCAACTCCCACCATCCAGACTTTACCGAACATCATCTTCTCCTCACCAACTTCCACGACCCTTAACCCCATCCCCATCACAAAATAACTATAATGAATCAGTTTTTGTGCCCAAATCTTCTTTCACATCATACCCTCCACCTGGTGGAGCTCAGGCTTCTCCCAATTTCCCAGGGCATCTTTATACTCCATTTGTGCCTTTTTCTACTACAAATTTTCCTTCTCATGCAACTCAACTCCATTTGGGGAGCATGGGCCAGTTTAACCCGTCAGGCCTGTCCATCAACAATCCAGAGCAAACTAGTTGGTTGAACCAGGCTAGTCTATTTATGGGCGATCAGTCTAATTTGCTTCCACAGTTTATTTCACAACAGTTGTCTCATCCTGCTGTTTTGATGAACTCACAGTTCTCACAGCAGCAGCAACAGAGATTGCAAAGAGCTCAATCATCTCCTTCATATCCCTCCCACTTTCAGTCTCAGTTATTCAGCCCACGTTCTTCTCCCCCACAGATAATGAACAAGTTCAATATGATGTTTCGAATGGCTGACATGAATCAGAAACCAAAACAGACACAAAGGGGTAGACAGAGTCGTTCTTCTCAATCAAGCTCTGATCCAAGCAGTCAGAAAAGTGATCATGGATGGTTGAAATTTAGATCAAAATACATGACTTCTGAAGAGATTGAAACCATCCTGAAAATGCAACATGCTGCCACCCATAGCAATGATCCGTATATTGATGATTATTATCACCAAGCTTGTCTAGCAAGAAAATCAAGCAGATCAAGGATGAATAACCATTTTTACCCAACTGCACTACGTGATCTGCCTAGTCGTTCACGTGCTATCAATGAACCTCATTCTTATCTTCAGGTTGATGCTCTAGGTAGGGTCCCATTTTCATCCATCCGTAGGCCCAGACCACTCCTTGAAGTTGATCAACCATCTGACAATGCTCTAGATCGGAAGCCTTCAGTGAAGCCTCTTGAGCAGGAGCCTATGTTTGCTGCAAGAATCACAATAGAAGATGGCCTTTGCCTTCTTCTTGATGTCGATGATATTGATCGCATCCTTCATTCTAACCAACCTCATGATGGAGTCCCTCAATTAAGGAGACGAAAGCTGGTGCTCCTTGAAGGTCTTGCTGCTTCACTTCAACTGGTGGATCCACTTGGACCAGGAAAGTCAGGCCATGCTGCTGGGTTATCTGCAAAAGATGATATTGTCTTCCTACGTCTGTCTTCCCTTCCAAAAGGCCGGAAGCTTCTTGCACGTTTTCTCCAGCTGCTTTATCCTGGAAGTGATCTCTCTCGAATAGTATGCATGGCTATTTTCCGTCATCTGAGGTTCCTGTTTGGTGGTATATCATCAGACAGCAGTGCAGCAGAAACAACAATCAACCTAGCTAAGGTGGTTGCTTCATGTGTACGGGGTATGGACCTAAGCGCACTTAGTGCTTGCCTAGCTGCTGTAGTTTGTTCCTCAGAACAACCACCACTTCGTCCATTTGGAAATTCCGCTGGTGATGGGGCCTCCATCATTATACATTCTGTTCTTGAGCGAGCAACAGAATTTTTGGTTGATCCCCTTGCTTCCAACAACTACAGTGTTCCTAATCGGACATTATGGCAGGCTTCATTTGATGCTTTTTTCCGGCTTCTCACGAAGTACTGCTTGAGCAAATATGAGTGTATGATGCAGTCATTACTCTTACAGTCACCAAATTCTGTAATTATTGGGAATGACGCTGTGAGAGGTATAAGCAGAGAGATGCCTGTGGAGTTGTTAAGGGCAAGTCTACCACACACAAATGAACGTCAGCGCCAGCTTTTACTAGATTTTGCGCAGAGGTCTATGCCAGTCATGGAGGTTGGTGGACGTGGAGCTGGTGATGGGCAGAGAAATTCGGAGTCAGTGCCTGGTTAGTTTATGTTACAGTAAAGTTCCTTCAGAAAAGGATGCTGTGGTATTATAAATGTGCTCTGCCAACCTTCACGCCCAAATTTACCATTCAAATATTGAAGGTCACTCACTGAAAGTAAATTGATCAAGCAACCCGTAGATTACATGTCACACTGGGATTGGAATTGAGAGGAAGAGGCTGTTAAAATATCATGCAAAAGCGTGGTTGGAATTGGATGCAAGAAACTGTTGAATTTCATTACAGGTAAAAATATAAACTACTGTTGTATCTGTTCTTTACACTTTTATGTATTTTTCTGTCTTGTTAAACTTTGCTGGACAATTGGTGTGTCCTTAGAGAGGAGTTGTGACCAGAAGGTTTTTTTTTTCATCTGGGGAGCTTGATTTTTACTGCTCTGCTTCGAAACTCCGCCAAACTAGTGGATGCAGAAATTGTATAGTTCTATCATTGTGAAGAACTTTTCCTTTAGAAGACAAGACCAATCATAGGGAAGTATCCACGAAGTAGAGGTTGTGTCTTGCTTTGCTAGCTGGAATTTCAGTGGCATCTCTGCATTTTGAAGGGATATATGTTTCATTTTTCCCAAATTCATCAGTATTTGGTGTGGTTCGTGAAATTGACGGGCAGGTAAGTATGCACATTTGATATTTTTATCCTTGTTTTGGCATAGGTATTGTTTTCCCATGGTCTTGGTGACAAGCTTCCAACCTTGAATTCTTTGATTCTGTGAACCTTTCCCCTCTTGGGTTTCCGTTGATGTCACTTCTCTTGTAATTTTTCTGACCATGTTCTTAATTCGACTGTGTTCTTGTATACATGCTGTCTCCTCGTGATGTGGAAGCTCACACCATAAGTTCTTAGACCTTCTAGTCACCTTGCCAGACTTTTGAAGGATGTTTAGAACCGCGGTATGAAATCATTGTTTCCAATTTTAGCAGATGTCTTCAAAAGAGACTGGTATGAAATCATTGTTTGTCCACGGAACCTTAGATAAATCATTGCCATTGATGTATTGATGCTTGATACTTTGACGAGAAGACTATTTATTGATGATTGCAATGTGTTGAAGCCATGCCGTGCCAGCTATCTTGAAGCTTTACATGTAACACTATTTGATTCACTCAGAAATGACCCAGAATAAGCTTTCTTAAGTTTTCAGTTTTTTTTTTTTTTTTCTCTTTCGATGATGTAGCATTTTTTCGATGTAGAGATGCAAAGCAGATTGAGCTCAATTATGTTGGCCCGGCATGGCACAGATCATGTACCATAGGAAATCTCATGTGTCCAGGGTTTGCAATGGCAACAAAAAGATAATTAATCTATTAAACTGGCAGTGGAGATTGGTACTGATGTGTTGATTTTGTAGCCGAACCAATAACAATCAGATTGTGGTAACCTTTTTGTTGCTACATGTTTTCCCACAATTCATATCCTAGGCCACATTTTTCTTCACAGGACTCTTGTTTGTTGTGCTGAGAAAATATTTCTTGATTGATTTTGAACAATACTACAACATAACCATGTCCTTGAAAGATACAGACTACAACATAACTATTCTTTCTGAAAGGAATTAGCTGGTTCAAGACTCTGGGAGATGGAAACCAACTAAAAAATTCCTCATCTTCTATTATCATTAGTTGTGTAAATCAGGTGCTAATAGACATGTTAATTGGGTTGACATGGTTCAGGACGATTAGTGTCATGGGTTGATATGGTACGATTTAATGGATTGTGTTTGAGTTGGTCTTTTGCGTTTGTGTTGGTAAGGTATGAAAATAATTTTATAATTTTTTAAAATTTTGTATTTATTTTAATATATTTGTTTAAGTTATATATATATATATATTGTATATAGTTCTTTGGTTTGAGTTTTTTAATAAGTAATGTATGGTTGTAGATTTGAATCACATTTATTTATCTTTTAGTACTTAAAAATTATATTAATGTTATATTAATTTTTAATAAAATAATTTAGATTTGGCTTGACACAACATAACACAAACTCAAATGAGGCATGCCTTGGTTGGTCAAAAGGTCAGGTATTGCTTGACTTGACATGAATGATATTAGACTTACAAGAAATTCAGACTATGGGTATATAGGTATTAAGTTGAATTTAGCACAAAAGGTGCAAAATTTATGACATCATTTAGATACGGAGAGTTTCAACTTTTCATACATTTTTATATATTATTATTATTACATAAATTCTTACTTTACATCTTATGACTTCGAATCATAAAATATAGTTGAATGAATGATGGTTTTATAAAATCTCACTTTTAATTTTAAAAGTATTATCCTATTACCTACACATCAAAAGTATTTCTGCACTTTATCTACCATATTTTAGTCTAATGAATAACATTGACTATAATTTCTCCATTGCTACTTATTATATTCCTATATTCGTAAAAGTATTATTTTTATGAATTTCATGATCATCGAATGATATGCTTTTCTCATTATTCCTATTTTTCTAAAACCTACATTCCATTTATTTAGTTTTTGACCCACTCAATTTAAATCCTTTGAAATCTAAAGTATCTCTCTAAAATTCTAATTTAGAATTAATCTTCTCTTACTTTCATCAATCAAAACTATATTATTAGAAAATAACATGCACTAAGGTATTTTTTGATAATTTTTTTTAATTATTTCATTCAAACTAATTTATTCTTTTCTTTCATTTTCAACTTTTAGAAGATCTCAATCTAATAATAATATATGCATTCTTTAATCTACTCTTTTCATTATCAAAATTATTTTTCCCTTTCTTTCCATCTTAAAATTATTCTTCTAAAAATTATTTTTTTCACTTTCAAAAGTTGAGAATAAAAAAAAAAAAAGAACAAAGTAGAAAAACATATATTATCTTAAAAAAGACCGTTGGTATGAAACTATGCTTATTGAGAATACCCTAAATTCTCCTCCTATCATTTTAGCACTAGTAAATGCTCTTTCTTACATGTCCTTTATAATATCAATAAATTCTATAAGTAATTTTTTTTCAAAATCCACTACAACAGGTATTTAGGTACCCTATCTTATACTTTTTTTAAAATTAACGAAAATCATATGGAGGTCCTTTCTCCCTCAACTCAAAAATTTTCTATTAGTTGTCTAAGTAAATAAATGACTTACACAGTTGACTTATCAAACATAAACCCAAATTAATTCTTTATGATTCTAATCATATGTCTTAGGTAACATTTATTTGCAGTTATTTTGTTAAAACTAAAGCTAGAATTGTACTTTTTAAGGGAGAAAGATAAGATTGAATTTCAACTCATGATTTTTATTTTTTATGATCTTTTATATTTTTGAAGAAGAGTTGAAAGAAACCGTAAAAATCAGATTTTGAAAATGTATGTAATTGAATAGTAATTAAAATTGAAAGTAAAGGTAAATACTATACATAACACTTTTATTTGATAAATTAACATTTCAACTTCAGCTGTGCTTAATAAAAATAAGAAGATATGATATAGTTGAAGTTATATAAATAGTAATTGTAGTTAAACTTTAACTACTATTACCATACAAAGTTCAATTGTTTGTTAAAAGTAACTACAGTTGAAGTTACTGTCAACAAGCATTGCCTTAATATTTACTCAATTACCATTTTTCATAATTTCATAACATAATTCCCTAACAGGCCCTTTTTTGGAACAATATGAAGAAGCATAATAATCAAGACTTATCCTCATTTAATGAATGAGGTCCATGGCACGTTATCTTCCAACAGGAGAAAAAGGTGGTCCTCTAGGTGCTTCTACACTCCTTCCACCACATTTGTTGAAATACTGTTGACAATCTGCAAGCCATCTTGCAAAGCAATTACCATGGTACGGCTGAATAATAAAAAGGAGAGAAATTGAACATTAAATGTGGGCAGAATCATGATCTGCATGTTCTGATGGGAAAAAGAGCATCAACAATTGATCTGATAAAGAGAACTGAAACTACTAACCAAGTATCCACTACCAAACCATGATCAACAACACCATCTACTTGGTCCAGAGTTTTTGCCACTTCACCTGCAAATATCACTGAAATCAACTTCACAAAATATCTAGGCAATTAGATTCAAGGGTCTGTGGGACAGAACCAAGAGCTCAAGAGAGAATTGATTAGCAAAAGAGAGTTGTCATGGATTTGGAATCTCAAACACGTTCAGAGCATTTGAGATTATGGAAGTTTATCAGGTTTTGAGATGACTTACATAGATCTTGTACAGGAGAAGTGAAAATAAGATCAAGGATGTGGTGCCCTTCATTTGTGATCAATGGGAAATCACCTCCTAGAGGATCTGCATCACCAAAAGATGCTTTCCTCCAAACCTGCAAAAGGAACCAGTTTCATCTAGTTTTGTTTGTTTTTGAAATATTTTTTTGATATTAGTAACAACGTCTTTGTCTGAACTTGAACTGAGGATTTCTTCTCTCATTGATCTTAGGGAATGAAGAAAGATTAATTACAAGAATATAAAGAATACTCTTCATTTTAACTTCAGCAGTAGTTGGTATTTTTCCATCTACCAGTGAAGAAAACATGGTTGGATTGCAAGAATCTTCTTTTATATGCAGATGATTTCTAGTATAATATCAGTGGAAGAGTATGCAAGGACCACCTCTGCATCTCCTAAGAATAGGTCGTCTATTTCTTCAGCAGTATCCAGCCAATTGACCTGAAACAGTAGCCTTCCTTTTTTGTTAAATTGCACAAGCTTTTTCAATAGAAATGAAACCTACCATTTTAATTACAACTGGAATGGAGCCTTCATAGCCTCTGATACATTGGTTCTTGCTAACGATGAAAGCAAGATTCTTGGCAACCTTCATGATGGTCTGTAAGAATTAACTAGAAGAAGTTGTTGGTATTCATGTTTCAACAATATATTGTTAGCAGGGAATCCTTCCCTATTACACCTATCAGAAAAGCAAAGAGCTCGATATATTGGTTCTGTAAATATTTTTTCTAAATCAGTGCAGATTGATGCATGGAAACATATCTTGTGACAACATCATTTGCATTGAAGCTTGAATATCAACAAAGCATCAGGCATTGAATCACGGAAGGAAAATTTAAAAACTAGTTTTCATTAACAAAACAATGATTGTACCTTCTCTTGAAGTATGGATTCCCCTCCCTCCAATTTTCGTCGACCAATAACAACAGCTAGAGATTCTTCTTCAACAGCATTGGCATCATTGAATGCAAAATCAATCTGTAATTGTATTTCAAGAATCAGAAATTATAAATTGTACTTGATTTGAGATGAGGTGTTTGATCATGAAAAATACAAAAAAGTAACAAAATTCCAAGAAAATATAGAATATGGGAACAAGGAAACTCCAAAATAAATGCAAACAAACAAATATTTTTGGCTATGAGAATGTGTGCACACTTCAATATTTTGCTGGTAATTGTTGAGTGGAATTCCAGCTTTTGCTGCTTCAGTAGCACTGGAAATTGACCTGCAGCTCAAAACCAAAACATGGTTACTCATATATTGAAATTTATAACATAGAATCACTGAAAAATTATAGAATCGAGTGATCTAATAATTGTTCATGAATTCTGTATGTAGTGTGCTTACATAGGGATGCCAACTATGTTTTTGAGACGCCCATCTTGCAATAGTCTGCCCATTTGTTGTATGGCCATACTGGATGCATCACCTGAACCCAAACCGACCAGCATGCCACTTCTGACATAATTATCCACCTACGAATTATGCAACAATGGTATTTATTAATTAACAAAAGGTAAATATTACTCTTCATAGAACATAAAAATTTCATGCCGCCTTCTCACGTTGTTCATCAATATTTTGATTAACATGTTATCGATAGAATTTCATGGTATTCTAGTAACCACAGGTCTGAGATCCAGTTTGATACCAGTTAGTTGCACAGTTTAAATACCAATTAGATAGTGTAATTGGTCTTCCACTCTATTGCAAGAAGAAAGATGTCCTATGTTTGAATGCATGTGAGAACACCACAATATCAAGAAATATTCAACAATTCAAATCAGTAACTTGCCACTTCTAAATGGATTTCTGTAGCACACAATCTCAGATCAAATTGCTCAACTAACCACATCACAACTTCATTTGGTTTTTACTTTTTTCAACTCCCAAAATTACTCTTTAACATCATAGATTTCAACATATAAATTTTTATCACCTAAATTACTATATAATTTCAACTTTATTCACAAAACTAGCTCTAATTTCAACTCTATTCAACTTCCAAAGTAAAAAAAAATTGTCCCTAAATGCACCCTACATGTACAAAATACATAGACAATGGATGGATGAAATCATGGGGAGGTATGATATCTAATTCTATTTAGATATTTGGTTGGGTTTCATATTGCAAAAGCAAAGGTTCAGTATCATTACATCATCCCCCAACCCAATACCCCAATTGCTCTTATTTCTTCCCATAACAATAGTTTAGAAGTTCAGAAACATATTTCAAGAAATTTCAATGTAAACAAGATTGGTCGACTCCTCCATATCAAAATCAAAATCAAAATCAAAATAGTCGTTTCCAGCTCCACAGAACCATTCTCATTCTCCAGTCAAATCCCCAAAATACTGACTGTTACCCACATCAGCTACCTACACCACCATCTTTACAGTAACCTATATCATCCATCACACGGAGGCTTCAAACCAGCAAGACAATCCATATTAAACAAAAAACACAACAAGACCAACAAGCCCAAAGAGACAGCATTCAGTACAAGGCACTCACAACATATTTGGCAGCTTCGTACAGGCGTGGACTCTGCGAGGCACGAGCTAACACCGGCGACATTGTTTTCGTTGTCGGCAACGCCACCCGGCGAGGGATTCGATGGGTGCTCCGGTGGAGGAAAGGAGACGTGGGTACGATGGAGCGGAGGCATGACGTTGCCATGGAAGCCATGAGATTGTTCTTGGACCTACCATTACCACCATCCCTCTCCCACGCTCCTGCGCAGCGAAGTCGGGAAATGGTTGGCTGCTTTGGACTGAGCTCCAGCGGATAAGGACGTTGCTTGGTGCGAACTTCTAAAATTATTTTTAATATTATTATTATATTATAAATTTTAATATATAAATTTTAAAAAATTTATTTTTAAAAAATTATTTTTTTAATGATACTTTACTTTAAGTTATTTTATTTTATATATATATATATATATATGAAGAAATTTAAGGAACAACAAAGAAGGAATTTAATAGACAATGAAGGAAGGGTTTGGTAGTTTGTTGTGAGAATCTTAAAAGAAATATCTATGATTTATTAGCTATAAAAAAGAATATGTTATTATTGATACGGTTGAAAATAGTACTCCATAGATGTAAACTTAGAAATACTAATTAGGCGATAATGGTTGGGTGTACATAGAGAGAAACTAAAATCAAGTTAAATAAGTTATTGAAAAATTTAGATAATCTAAATTTAATTTTGACCATTGAATTAAGACATTATTAAAAAATAACTCTAATGGTATCATTAGAGAGTATTTTTTCAAACTTTTATCACCCAAATTATTATGTAATTTTAATTTTGATTATAAAATTAACTCCAACTTCAATTCTTTCTAACTCCTAAAATTAAAAAAACTGCTTGTGAATACACTTGAATTTTAATTTTAATTTTGTATAAATTTTTGTGTATTATTATTATTATATAAATTATTATGTATTAATTTTTATCTTATAATTTACTGTAGAGTTCAACTTCTTTTGATAATGATACTCAATTTCTAATTCCAAGAGAGCTTCAAGACGTTAGAATTGAAGTTGAAACTAGTAAAATAAATAAAATTAGAATTATATAATAATGATAAAATTTTATATTTAAAATTTATGTGATAATAATAATATTATTAATTTATGCGAAGTTAAAACTAAAGTTAAAATACCTAAATTTCATGAAACGCCAATGGTGTTTCTGCTAATATACACCAATATCTTATATTAATATAACTAATGTCGTTGTTAAAGATATTGTAAATATTTATTTTGTAATTTATATATATCAATTTAAAGTACATGATCATTTGATCGTTTTATTTTTTATAAATATTTATTTTAAATATAGTTTTTATCATTATCAGATTAAAAAACTCCCAACTCTTAACATTGTTAGGAATAATTCCTTCAAAAATCAAACAAACATGATAAATTTTGTCACTGTAGTAATTCCTAAATCTTGACATTGCGACTTCTTTTACATTCATTTTTCAAAAAATTCAAAAGTTAAAGCAGCTCGTTATGTCAAAATGTTCATAATTCTTGAATTATAATTCATTCTTTCAAGTGTCGTTACATTAATTTTCAAAAATTATAAACTATATCTTGAAATTGAAGCAAACACATCATTAAAACATTACTTGATCTCATGATCTTCTTTAGCAAAGCTTGCAACTAATTTGACTTATTAAGTTTGTAACCATCTTTGACAACCTTCCACTATCAAGCTCTCATTTGCATGACTCTTCTTCTGCTTTGCACGTAATTACCTTAACCTCGTAATCTTTTTTAACGAAACTTGTAATTGCTCTAACCTCAAATAATTAAAGAGAATTTGTTTGAAGATTTATAAGAAGAATTAAGAAGGTACCTCAGATGATGATAATGAATCTATTACAAGAGATGAAGAAATATAAATTACTACAAATGCTTTGAATTAAAAATGACAAAAAGATAAAATAGAAAATATGTGATAGTAAATGATGAAATTTATGTGAGAAGAAAGGAATGTATGATTCATTTGAACTTATCAATTTTTATAATATGAGAATTTATATATTCTATTTATGAACTTTTACGATGTAACAAACTTTTATTACATTATTTAGATAATTTTGATACATTTGGTTTAATTTTAAGATATTTTAATTAATTATGTGATGATCATAGATACTTTTCTTTTTTATGATATTTTGACATATTCTAACAAATTCTCTTTTAATAAAATTTAATACATTTTGGATACATTCTTTTTTGACAAATCTCAGTATCACAAGATATTTACACACAAAATTGAAAATTCAAGAGAATTTATGTGGACCAAAAAGTCTAAAAACGGAAAGTTTAGAAAATATTTTAAAACTTTCGAGCATCCGTGTAAGAAGAAAAAGTTTACCAAAAAGTTAAATATTCCGACCATATAAATATTGACGCTTCCCCTACTTTTCCCCTCCTCCCTCGCGAAAGCAAGCAGATTCCCGAACCCTCGACGCGCGTCGCCCCCGTTCGCTGCCGTTCTGCTCCTTCTTCCACTCGCCTCACGTCGCCGGCGGTCGCTTCGACTCTCCTGCTTGCGTCGCCCCCAGTCGCCAGCGGTCTGTCGCATAGCTTCCGCTTGCTCGCGCAACCTCCTCGCGTCGCGTCGCTTCCGCCTCCTCGCGCAACCTCCTAGTGTCACTTCCGCCTCCTCGCGTTGCGTCGCGTCCGCCTCCTCGCGCAACCTCGCGTCGCTCGCGGTCTCTTTCCTTCCGGTCACGTAATCTCTTCCTTCCGCTTGCTCACTGCAGTAAATCTTCTTCAATTTACCTTGCCCTAAAAATCAGTTGTGGATCATATATCTTCGATTTACCTTGCCCTAATCAGTTGTGGATGATTTTTTGATTTTTCATTGCAATGTGTGATTGCAATGTTAGTTTGTGTCTCTGGGAGTTCTGGTGATGTGTTCTTGGTGTTTTTCTGTCTTCTAAGCAACAAGTCACCTCAGTGTTTGCAGATAGAACAAAAATAGTTCATTTCTACTGTTTGAATACTCAAGGATTGACAGAACTGCCAGCGAAAAAAACAATTTTAAGGTTTCTCTTCTTTTATTTATTATCAATTGAGATGCATGGCACAACCCTGTTTTTTGATTGCAACTTACTTCAATGTTCGAGGTTTAGACTAATGTTAGGTTATGCATGATTGTTGCTTAAATTTTCAATTTCATGATGCCTGCAACTTCAAAATTTTAAACCTGCAAACACTAACAATCATTGTTACTGCCATCACCATCATCACAGCCATGATCGTAGGTGGCCAGAGCTTTGTCACCTCTGCTCCGGCTTTCTCCAATGATGCCAAGAAACTCCTTGTGTGCACCGGTAACACCATCTCCATCTTCAGTACCTCCACTGGACTGCTGGTAGGATCTTCTCCGGTTCTCCTTCACCAAAATCCTTTTCTTTAGTATTAGGTTCTAAACAATGGGTCATGCAGGTGACTGAGCTTGAGGGGCACACCGCCCGTGTGACATCAGTGGTGGTTGTGCCGGTAGAGGTGGCGGCTATGAAGTTCATATACCATTGTTGGACGGCGTCGTTGGATGGGAGCATATGCTATTGGGATTTCGCCACACCCGAATTGATCAGGAGGGTCCAGCCCCGACACCAGCTCCCCATCCACTATATGGTAAAGGAGTTATTGGTTTTCTTTGGAGGATTGAGTTCCATTTTTCATATCTCACTTCGTTGGTTACATGTAATTGGGATGGGCACTTCACTGATGGTGAAAGGACATGTGGGACAGAGGTATTTGCTTAATGTGAGGAACTTTATCGTGTTTTTGGTATGTATTGTTGTTACTCAGATGGTGACATTGAATGTGGTTATTTGGAGTTGTGATTGTGCTAGTATTCATCAGCTGGAGATGCCAAATTTGGTTTGTAATTTGGGCTTGTGCTTTTGGTAATCAACAAAATGTTCAAGAGTCTATTAACCAGCAAAACCATGTTTCAAGGGTAGCGCCGTAGTTGATCTTTTTTCAGTTTGCACTGCCATCTCAATTGGCATGTATTCTGATAGTAGCAGAAGCAGAGTTGGTGGGATTAGAGTCATATCTGCTAATCAAACAGATGAAATTGTCTGTGCAGTGTGTCATATCGGGAAATAACTTTTTAACTTCCTTTTTAGTTTTTTGTTGAGATTGGATAAGGTTCCCATTGGCTTCACCATAATGAATGTATTGATGCAATTTACATATTTAGGTGCAGAAAATTGGAAATCAAGTAGACTATAACTTTTTTTAAATAGGCCGACTTTCTTAAGACTATTGCATGTGGTCTAATATTCCCATGTAACATGGTTGTCAAGGAGCCAAGCCAATGCCTAGGTGCCCATTTAAATATTATTTTTAAAATTTCTTAAGCATATATTATATACATTTATACATATTTAATAATAATTCTGTGTTTTTTATCTCTATTACTTCCTAAATAACATTCAAATATATGAATAATCCTAACATAACATAAAAATATAAAATGTAATAATACTAATATGTGTATTTCAGTAATACATATAATTTTGTTTCAATAATTATGTATATATGTGTAGTTATATAGAGACACACGTGCACATATATTCTGGGAAAAATATTTAAAAAAACCTTAAAATCATATATTTAATTAAATGAATCTGATAGAAGATCTACTTAATCAAGGTAATGTGTGGTGGGCCTCCAAAGCATGGCCCTGAGTTTTTGTCTGTTTGTTGATTCTGAATATATTATTTTCAGAACGTTATATTTAAGCTGACACAACAAAAAGGATGGTATATCCTTTTCAATCATTGGTATGGGTTGGAAATATTCAATTAAATTTCCATTCTTCTGTATTCAGTAGATATGGAAGTCATTTTCTGTTTTGCTTCATTTCTTGCTTCAAATGATGTAGGAGTTATCTTATCTTGAAAAATTTACACATGCAATTTTCTTCTAACCATGGTTAAGGAATCATTGTGCCAAGGCAATGGCACCTGGTGCCTAGGTTTTCAATTTTTATTTCCCTGATTTTTTTAGATATGACTATCTGAGTTTTTTGTTTGATTTTTTAATTTAGGCATATAATACATTAATAAATTGAAATATTAATGTACCAATGAAATCTAAACATAAATAATACTTGACAATAACTACAAAATAGATAGTAATCATCACAAGTGACAAATTAATAAGAAAAAAAAGATTGGATGAAGTCCAACAGTTGATGACAAATGAATCAGTATCACAACATAGGCATAGACAATTAGCCATACAAAATAACACTTGAAAGTTTGTAATAAATGAAATAGCATTATCATTCATCATCATCATCATCATTGTCATCATCATTGTGTTCTCTAAAAGTGTCAATCGCTCTCTCTAAAAGATTCTTCCTCCTCCTCTTCCTCCTCTTCAAGTTATTCTTCTTCTTAATGAATGTGCATTAGCTGTTTGTCTTTCCTTGTATATAAATTTTTGAAATTTCTGCTTGCACTAGTTTGTTCACATCCATGTCCTCTCTTATGTGATTGTCCATGTCCATGGCCATATCTTGGAGTTGAAGTTGAGGTTTTTTGGATTGAGTGATTGCTATTTTAGTATGACCCACAAGAGACTTTGAAGTTGACATGCTTAAAAGTAAAGAGGGAGATTAAAAAGACCTGCTTAATTGCTTTCTCAAATCTACAAGTAACCATAACAATGTAAATTTGCATCTCTTATTGCCACATAAACTTGTACCTAAGTGAGTTCTCCATAAACGAAATCATTTGCAGCTCCCAGTATGCTTGTCATCCACTTGCTACTATAATTAAGTTCTTTCACACGTTTTGGGTCAAAATCTACTTTGTTGTTAAAATTTCTTGAATGGTATTTCTTGTAGACATTTTTCATAATTGATAAAAACAAGCTAGTCTAGTCTGTTTTGTTCCACACAATTCTTCCTTTTTGTTTGAATCTATTGATAAGGAAAAAGATAATGATTAAATGATCAAATTTGATATCCTAAAATTCAAATAATCAAAGGAAAACCTAGAAACGTATAAAACCATTTCATTCACAATTGGAAGAAATGCAACAAAGACTAAGGATCTGGTTGGCAATCTTCTTCAACGAAAGAGTAAGTACTCTATAAGAGTTCCACCAATTTAGTATATTGAAAATAGTCAAGTCATGATTTACATCATTTGAATGATTTAAAATTAGTAGGTGCCAAATAGATAGTTAAAGTATTAACTACTAAACAATAAATATCCAAATTTTTGTTTTAAAGTGATTTCACCCTTCTCCATGTCACTACCAAATGTTCCTCATCTTTGTTTGTAAGACTTAATTACTAGCACAAGAAAAAAAAAAAAAATTACTAGCACGAGATGTTGGAGGCCACTAGAAGTGGTTGGGGGTTGGACTTTGTCAAAAGCAATCAAAGAATTACTATTGCAATATTGGTCTTTCGTTATAATTATTCAAAGAATAACTTCTGTTTTCATTGTGACAACATTGTAGGTGATTCCTAATCTACAGTCTTCCTTGGCTAAGGGTGGTGAAAAACAGTCACAGCTCTATGCCTTCATTTCAGTTGAGGATTCAAGTAAAGCATTGAAAGGCCAAATTCAGCTTTGTGACTTGAAAAGTTCACGACTTATTGGAGCAAACCTGGCTGAGGTATGCTATGTTACATCTTGATATATCAATTGTATTATGAATATACAATGACATCTGTGTGGTTTTTTGTCCTGTTGTCATGCTTCCATCCACATTATGTTAATATTAGACTTGTAACAGAATAATGTTTTTTGCACGTTTCAAATCAATCTTTGAGCCAGCCTTGTATTTTTTTTTCTTTATCCTTTTCTTTTGCTCAAGAGTGATAAGATGATCAAATCCACCCCTAGGACATCTGTATTCCCTGCTATTTAACATTTCATCATTTTTTGGGTTTTATATCGTGATGTTCATTTTTTAATTTTTACATAAATTTTTTCAGTCGTGTCTGTAATATATTATGAATCAGTTAAATACTCCTCGCTACTTAAAAAATGCACTCCAATATAAATGAAGGGAACACATATCCTGATATTCTCTTTGTTAGTTAATACCATAGTTGCACTTGTCATTTATTTTACCTAAATACCTATCTTCTTCAATTTTGTTGATACTATGTATATGAAGCTTCTTAAGTTGTTTTTTTATTCTTTTTAGACTAAGAAGCCTGAAAGCCTCACCTTAAGTCCCTCCAAGGAATATCTTGGTATCTCAAACAAGCGAAAAATTCATGTATGGAGGCTTCCCTCAAAAGATTTCAGATACAATGATATAAGAATGATCAAATTGCATCATACAAAGAATTTCAGTGTCCTTGCATTTCATCCAACCAAGAGAATAATAGCTGGAGGTGACAAAACAGGAAGAATTTTGATATGGAGGGGTTTTGGGAGCAGAAAGTTTTTTGGAAGAAAGACAAAGGATGAGGAAGAGCATCAGGGGAAAGGGCATCAGGAGAAGGGAGTTGTAGATGATGTTGATTCAAGCCCAACAACATGGCACTGGCATGCCTCTGAAGTAATTTTTTTGTCATTTTCCACTGATGGAGCTTATTTATATTCAGGTGGGTGACTAAATCACAGTTAGTGCAACTATGGGATTCCTTTTTTGCCTTTTTAGTGACCTTTTACTGATTCAGGTGCAAAAGAAGGAGTTATAGTGGTTTGGCAGCTTGACACAGGGAAAAAGAAGTTTAAACCAAGGCTTGGGTCGCCACTTCTATATTTTTGCGAGTCTCTGGATCCTTCACTAAGCTGTGTAAGATCATCATTTCTAACTGCAACTTTTACATTTAAATCATTTTTCATCGTGTCTTCTCTTTTACAAAATCTTATGCCATGCAATTAATACCTTTATTAAGGTTATACGTAAGGGTTTTAGATGGCTTTTGAGAATGAAGCTAATTAGTATAATTATGAAATATATTTTCATTTATATCATCAGCTGACTGACCCCACATAGTGCATAACCTCTCGTCAGGTGGGAATCAGCTTATCTTTGTTGTAATGGGAACAACTTATCTTTTCGCCAAAAAAATTGTTACAACAATCATTCTCTTATTCTATGTGTGTTGGCAATAGATTACATCATCCTCAGTTATTCGGTTATTCTTATAAATCATGATGGTAATTTTTCATTTATCATCATAAAATTTTTGATGGATGATGGAACAACATTTTCATGGATGATGGTAAATTTGTGAAAAATTTATCATTTATTACATATTTATTTCTTTGTTTGTTTGTTTGTTCCTGTTGTTAAAATTAGATCACTCCTAGTGGATTGGTAATGTCATACTTGTTGAATGACAATTACTCATATTCAAGCAATTGAATCAAATGACTTGTTTTTGAATAATAATTCTGTCATGGTAATTTATTAAATATCATTGATTGCATGTTTGGGCCATTTATTCATTAAATGATTCTTCCCTCGTTTTTCACAAAAAATTAATCCATGTAGATGTTGTTTTCCATTTCTCAGAACATTGACAGATAATTTTTGTTCATCAAACTGTATTGAACCACATTAACACTGTCAATTATCCCTTTTATTTTAGATTTCTCGTGGTTGGACTATTATTTTTTTGTTTTTTTTCATCTGCATACTAGTTTTCAATTAAGTGGTTGTTAGCCTTCAGATTTTTTCAATTACTGAATATACAATCTGCAGGTTTCATGTGCAGATAATCAGATTCATCTTCTGAAAATGCCTTCAATGGAAATAACCAAATCAATTTCTGGTATCAAGGTTTGTTAAAGCACTGCAGCTTGTATAGCTTTTCTTACATATCACATACAGCAAAGTATATTATGTGCTTATCAAGGATTGTTAATGAAATTTATGACCTTAAGTAATAGATTTCCATTTCAAAATTGACTATGCATTTATTGTTGTTAAATTTAAATGTAATGTGATCAAGCTTCTCACTGAGTCTGTATCCAGCTTCCCTTCTCATATCCAGATATCTCTGGGAGTTTCACTGGTGGATTAGCGTATGATCCTTCAGCTGGAGTCATTGCCTTGCGTACAGAAGATTATTGTGTGCAATTTTTCAGCTTGTTTGATAACTTGGAGTTATTTCAGGTGTGTGAATGTTTTCTTGCAGTTGAACCTTTTTATGTTTTTTAATATTGCAGTTAAATATATTGAGATGTAAGTTTTGTGCACATTGCTTTCCATCAAAGTCATGTCCTTGTAAAATTTTATTGTCATACAGCACTTGTACATATCAAGATGCTGATGACAGGACTTAAACAGCTCGAAGGGGCTAATACCATCAATATTTATCTTTTTGCAGGTTCAGGTTATTGACAGAAACTACCAACCTGTCGATGATGTTATGGTATGTTTACAAGTAATATGTACATTTTCATCATTCACTATTTTTCTATCAGCTGATTGGTTTATGTTACTCATTTATTGTCTCACATTATGATTATCTGAAAGCAAATTTAGGACAGTTTGTTTATAAGCATTTTTCTTAATTATTTTTGTTATTGAATTGCAGATTGTTCTGGCTTTGATTGCTCTTTCAGTTGATGGCTCAATGATGGCTACCGTTGATGTCAGAATTCCAGAAGATGAAATAGGGAGTCTTGTAAGCTTAAAGTTCTGGTCTCGTGGTTCTGATGCTAGAGGGTACAAGCTATCAACCGTCATTTATGAGCCTCACAGGTGAATGTAGCTGATATTAATTTCTGTTCTTTTGTGTAGTGTGTGACAACTTTCTGACGTCACATTGTAAAATATAGGATTTATGTTTTTTAGTTGAAATATTAGTGTTGAAGTTGAACATGTTACTGTTAAGTTTGTACCCTTTTTTAATGAATATTCCACTAGCTTCTCAAATTTCTTCATTTTCCCATGACAGTAATATGCACATCATGTTAAGCATGTTTACAATTTATTGCAGTCATTTCCTGGTTCCCTCATGTCTATCTATCCAATTTTCTTTTTTCCTTTGTATTGTAGGTAGACTCCCTCTTTGAATGTGCTAATGTTTTGCGATGTGGCATAAAAGCTGTTGAGTATTATCTTTTGCATTTAGGTATTTGGATCCTATAAGATCCATTTAACTATTGTATAAGTATTCTCTTGGTGTAATGTTAACCCTAATTACCTTCTTCTCATGCTTTTTCCTTCTCCACATGGTATCATGAGCCAAGCTATTATGATTGGTCTTCTCGTTTGCTAACTACCCTCCCTTCCTTCCCTCTTTGCATGCAAGCTTCTCTCCTTGTATGATGTTTTGATTTTGTGCATCTCTAGGGTTCAGGACAAGTTGGTACAGTTCTGTTGTGCTCATTAACATGTCATTTAAGGTTTGGGGCACCTTGGTCCAGTTTTGCTATAGCTGTCAGATGTGTCATCTAGGGTTCAAGGCACCCTAGTACTGTTTCACAGATGTCATCATCACGTCATCATAAGTTTTTGCACTTAGTTCTGCTGTGAGTTGCCATTTTGTTGTCACTGCAGTCTCCACTTTGGTCTCTCCATGGATAACCCTAAGTCTCTCACCACCCGATGGATGACCACTTCTGTCAAGTTGAATGATAGTAATTATTTTCATTGAGCAGGTTCACTTGAGACATCTCTTGCTGCGGCAACCATGGCTCATATTCCACTTAGTGAGGCTATGACAAGCAAAATGGTCAGTCATGAGACCCCTGTATTCATTTTGGCCGTAAAAATCACCTATCTGGGCACTGTTAATACAAATTTGGTCACCTTTCATCTACCAATCTAGGGACGTTTGAAACTCCAAGCATTTCTGAAACTGCCACATCCTCCATTCGAGGAGTTACGATCTCTTAAGAGATTATCATGAGTTGGTACTTTAGCAAACACAGCAAAACTCTGCTACTACAGCTTACATCCTCCTCTCAAGTATATTTGCATTTCATATTGTCTTAAATAATTTCTAGTTAATAGATTCTGATGCATCTAATCACAATTTTGGCAATCAATCTTTGTTTTAGTACTTTCTTGATACTTGCCATTAATTTTGTTACCCTAGTTGATGGATGCCTTTACTCTATTTCTAGTGTTGGTACAACCAATCCTAGCTCTAAATTAACCTTAAATAATGTTCTTAATGTTCCAGAATTCTCAGTTAATTTACTATCCATTAGTTCCATTACTAAATTATTGCATTGTTCTGTTGTCTTCTATTTCTTTCTTGTACCTTTAAGGATTTGCATATGCAAAGGAGGATTGATTTGGGCCTTGACTGTGGATGAGTTGTTTATGTTCTTGCGAAAAATGGCATTCCTTTGTTGTTTATTTCTGTGATGACTTTTGATGATTTGTCCTTACTATGGCATAATAGGTGTTTAGGTCATCCTTCGTTTAATAAGCTTCCAGATTCTCTTACCTTTATTCCTATTAGTCCTGTCTGTTATGAGTCTAGTGTCTCATGAATCTCAACATTTTGTTAATGTTATCAGTATATTTTTTAATGAAATAAAGAATTAGTATGGAATTATTTTCAAAATATTTCGTATTGATAATGTTTTGGAATTTCTTCACTTTGATGTAAATCTTTTTGTTTTGCAAGCAACATGATATCCTATGTCAAACTACCTATCCAAGCATCTTAGTAGAATCGGATTGCAAGCATGTTTTGCAAAGTGTGAATATCTTAGTAGAGCTCATCTTGTTACCTCCTAAAGTTTTCAAATGTGTAGCTTTCGTTAAAAATCTCACTCCAATGCTTGACAAGCTTAAACCTCGATCCATTAAGTGTGTATTTGTTGGGTTCTTGTACTTAGAAAGGATACCATTGCTACCATCCCCTTACTCGTTATTTAGTCTCCACAGATGTTGTGTTCTTAGAGAATATCTCCTATTTCTCTAGCAACATCAATTTCGTGGTTGATATTATGCCTCACCCACTTCTTATTGATCTAGGTGCCCTTCCTCCCATTAAGGGTCAGTCGTAGGAGCCACCTCCACCTTCATAGAAGATTAACTTGTCAGCAATACTCGTCCACTATCACCTCTATCAAACTTGTCCCCTTCATTGATGCAGATCCAAAGCCTTCTAGCCTTGATTTATTGATTATCCTTCAGAAAGGTACTTGCTCTTCTACCATTCACCCCATTTTTAATTTTGTCTTCTATAATTCCTTTACCCCTTCCTGTTGCCTTATCTATTTCATTAGAATCTATTCCTAGGGATTATAAAGAGGCACTTACCTTTCTCCACTAAAAGGCTGAAATGGATCTTGAAATGAAAACATTACATTCTAAGCAGACTTGAAGTGTTGTTTCACACCCCGAAAAGCTTCTCGTTGTTGTTAGCAGATGTGTTTTCTCCATCAAATATAAGTCAGACATCTTAATTGACCACTACAAAGTGTGCCTATGATTATACTCAGACTTATGGGGTAAACTATGAGGAGACTTTCACCAGTCATTCACCTAAATTTTATTCATGTTTTGTTGTCTGTTATCATCAACAATAGTTGGTCATTGACCCAACTTGATGTTAGTAATGTTTTTTTGTATTACGATTTTGATGAGGTCTTTATTGGGAAGCTTATTTACCTTATGGTGACTTGCCTAGATATCTCTTATGTAGTTAGGTTTCTAAGTTACATTAGCATCATAATATGAGGATTTTGACATGCATCAAGAACAACCCAGGCAAGAGACTAATCTACTCAAAGCATGGGCATACGAATGTGGTTACTTATTTAGACTCTAGGTATAGTAGCAATAAAAATGGCAGGAGGTCCACATCAACCTTGTCACATGGAGGAGTAAGAAAAAAAAAAGAAGTCTTAGTCTAATGCCAAAGTAAAGTATTTGTGTCCCAAATAGCTAGTGAAATGGTGTAGACGAAATTTCTCTTAACAAAGCTAGGTGTGAAGCTATCTCTACCAAGGAATATGTATTGTAACAACCCAAGCTGTCTAAATTGCCAACAATTCAACTTTCCATAAACACATCAAGCACAGAAATTAATCTTCATTATGTTTGTGAGTTGGTTCTAGTCGGAACCATCTGTACATTGTATACCAAGTCTTCACAATAGTTAGCAAATATTTTTATTGAAGCTCTTAGTGTTGGTTTGTTTAAGGAACTTTGTAACAAACTGAGAATGTTTGACTTGTATTCTCCAACTTGAAAGTGAGTGTTGAGTATTATCTCTTGTATTTGGGTATTTGGATCTTGTATGATCTGTTTAACTCTTGTATAAGTATTCTCTTGGTGTAATGTTAACCCTAATTACCTTCTTCTTAAGGTTTTTCGTTCTCCACAAAAACATTTTGCACGGTAGGATATTTTTTTCAACAAACAACCAATGCATTAACCACACTGCATTGTTGGCATGGGTTTGCGGTTATCTTAAGACATAATTAGTCCTAAGCAGATGCTACATTTAAGATTAAATTGTTTAAGGTATCTATACATGGCTTTTTTACTTTTTAGTAAATATTCCATCTTCATTTCAATATTTTGTTTGTTTCATAATCATCTGAAATTTACCGTTTCAACAATAGTGATGCTTGGATTTCTGCTATTGCATTCCATCCGAAAAAGTGCATGGCTGTGAGCACTTCTTTTGATGGTGATTTCAAGGTGAACGTGCAATATGGTATTTGAATTTGTTCCTTTATTTTTCATCTATGTTATTTTTTAGCCAATTCTATGTTGTATGACTAATACCTATCTTTTTTCAGCTCTGGATACATATCTCTGATACACAAAATGGTGGCATTCAAAAATCTGGCTGGAGATGTAAATCTGTCGGTTCATACAAGTACTTTTTTCTTCCTGCTTTAGGCTTGTGGTAGTTGATATTGTTTCAAGTGAGGAAAAATGAAATTTTAGTTTTTTTATGTTTTTGGTTTAAATGTCAGATATCATTATGAAAACGATCGCCAAACACGTCCTGGTGGAATCTATTAATAATGAGTCACCATTGAATATTTCTGATTGATTCTGCATAAGCTATGATTACAGTTTAATGTGAAATTTCAATTTTCATGCAGGAAAAGACCTGTGACAGCTGCTGCATTTTCTGCTGATGGATCTATTCTAGCTGTTGCTGCCGAGACAGTAATAACATTGTGGGATCCTGAAGCTAATGCACTTGTAGCTATAATGGGAAGCTCAAGCATGGTGATCTTTTGAATTTCACCATCTGTTCTGAGTTTGTTCCCTGAGAAATCTGTTTTGCTTAAGAAGTTATTTTTATTTTCTTTCTACAGCCGATCAGAAGTCTTTCCTTTGTTGGAAACTCTAGTTATATTGTGAGTTCATTGCAAGGTTCAAAGCCTCAGCTTGTTGTTTGGAATTTGTCAAACCTGTCATTATGCTGGTCCTATAAACTTCTTACTGAATGTGAGTGATTATTCATTTATTTGACATTTTTAGTTTAATTATATCTACGAAGCATCAACAATGAACAAAAAAGAGGAGATTCAAAAGTCTTTTGAATGTTCATCTATTATATGTTCTATGGCCAACTCTGAAACTGATTCTTTAAACTCTGCTTTGTGTTTGTCCAGCCATAACTTGTGTTGGAGATGGGTCTTACTTTGCTGCCCTAGTCCTTCCAAGAATATCATCTAATACCATTCCAAAAGAGCATGATGGGCTGATTTTAGTATTTGATGTTGAAAGCCCAGTCCCAACTGCAACATGGTCCGTGAAGAAGGTAATATTGTGATTTTCTAATGCAGTACTCTACCACTTTTGAATCATCCTTTATTTTATATTGTTGGTATATCTTATAAATTTAGAACAGTATTGATCTACTCAATGGTTAGTAATCTAATATAACCGTATGCTTAGTTAGGTCTAAACCCAGATTTATTATTCCAACGGAAAGGGCGTTTTTAATCTTTTATTTGTCTCCAGTTATTTTTGTTGATGGAATTGCATGCTTTGAATCATGTTTCTAGTTTATTACTCTCATCATTTGCTTTTCTGAATCAGGCAAAGGGTGGTCGACTTGCGTTTGTACAAGCCAACCATCCTTCCATACAACGGGAAACGACAGAGCACCAAACCCTGCTGCCAATGCTTGCATTCATAAATCGTGATCACGAATACATCTTATTCGACCCATTTTCCGATGAGAAGCAAGAAAATGTCATAAAAGCTCGTAAATGTCATGCATCAATGGAGGAATCTGGTAATTTCCTAACTCCTTTACGTTACCTTATATATCCTTGACATCATCTTTTCCTTTGAACTTTCGTCTACATTCCCATCAGATTCTTTTGGGTATGCATCGATATATGGGGAGCTACCTGAGTTCAATTTAAAGAAAAACCAGTCTCCTGCAATTCCACATACATCCTCGGAGAGACCATGGGAGGATATCTTCGATGGACCGTCCCATGCCCTTCCACCATTGACCAGCCTGTGTTCCGCGTTTCTTGAGTCCTTACTGGAAAAAAGACCAAGCGCAGAAAAGGGTGATAATTCTCAAATGCTCCGAAGCTTTTGATGTTTGTGCAGGAGGCCCGAGGAATTTTTGGTTTTTTGCAATCCGTGGAAATTAAGGTTTTGTTTAGTAATAGTTTTTTCAACTTTAGAAGCAAGAAAAAGTACTTGTATCAAATGGAGAAATATAAATGTATTTTTTGAAAATAGGATAAAGTTGTCTTAGGAATCTCCTACATTATCATTATGTTAGGAGTGATTTTTAATTACGGTAGAAATTGTATCAAACGAAGTTTAAGTGAGTTTTGGTGTTGAAAACCACGTGTGTGCTTCCCGAACTTGCAAGAAAGTGAGACACCACTTCAGTCGTGGCAAAGCGATACGATTTACATGGAGAGCTGGTAAGAGAACCAACCAATTCTCTTGAGCAGAAGCCAGCAAGCCTGAAATGCCACCATTGAAACTATGCCAAGAACCAACCAATTCCCTTTTTTTGTTTTTTTGATGAAACTGTGATGTTTGAAGTGAACATGACCATCAGACATTAGTTGAACAAGTTGGATACATTAGGGTTAGACAATGTATGCTGTTTATGCCGATCAGCAAAAGAGTCAGGTTTAAAATCTTATTTTACATATTTTACACTTAGAATGTATAAGTGTATTATAGATTGGTATTTACTAGATTACTTAAAAAGTCAACTAAGTTAGACGTATAGGATGTTTAACACTTCTTTTCATGTGTGTTTGGGAAATTTATTTTGGATTCTTTGGTTAGGTTTCAATTGGTCTTATCTTTGAAATACGATGTCATTAGCATATAATTATATATCATATAAGTTTTTCTAATTTAAGTTGCATTTAGATTAGGTAACGATTATTCTTTTGGCTTTAAAGGTTTATTCACCTTAATCTAGTTTACTTAGACCTTTTGAGGGTTCACATCATTCTCTTTGAGCTCGATTCAGTGTGGAATATTTTGTGGCTGAAGGTTTGGTCTACTCGGAACTGGACAAAATTACTTGTTGGGTTCAGTCCATTTTATTTATGTTTGTATTTGACAGTTCGCATTGTGTAACATATAATAGATTTTAAGATGTGTGCCTTGTTCTTTAAGCGGCACCAGTTCGTTTAGATTGTCGATGATAAATTTTCCAGGATAATGAAGCTTTATTATGTGAATAATGTTGATTTTTTAACTTGATTCACATATCAGATACTTTAATGAGCTTTTTCGGATAATGGTAAATGTGTTCTTTTAAAAACAAGATTTTGAATTTAGATTACTGTACTTATGAAATGATGAAATGTTACTTGTACGAATATTGTAATCACTGGTGATGACGATAGGTTTGTTTGCATACATTGTAAATATTTAAAAAAGGAATGTTTGAAAAATTCGGGGGAAAATCGAAATAAAAAGTTTATGAACTACACAACTCTGTTAGGTACTTTTTATTTCTGTCAAAAAAGGTTACCTTTTAAAAATGTGAACAATTTTTGCGTCAAATTTATAAGTTGTCGTAACATTTTATGGTAGTGTACTCTTTTTTTTCTAAACTTGATTGTTTCTTTTTTATAAATTATTATTTTCATATATGTACCATCAATAACATAAATTTAATCTTATCAATACCATATAAAAAATTATGTTAATGCTTCAAATTACCTTCTATTAATGCTAAATAAAAGAGAAACGTACCATCTGCTTAAAACTACCTTCTCTGAATTTTACTAGTATAGATCAACATTTTAATAAAATACGTACTTACCATTTTTAGTAGAAAAATAAAATCACTCTTTTGTCGCACCCTACTTTTGATTTTACTCAATCATAACAAAAAATATTACAAATTTTTCTTTAACTGTAATATTGTTACCATATGCTATTATTCCTTTTAGCAATAAATCATATCATTTTAAAAAAAATATTTTGACTTATAATACTTTTTTTTTAACAATCATATGCTTAATTTAGTAGTGAAGGATCTAATGATCTTCGATATAATCTTGTCCTTCTATATTATAAATTCAATTTATAGTAATTGAAATACTACTTTAAGTAACTACAATTCCTGCAAGAGTAACTCCACGTTGACAGTAACATTCATTGCAGTCTATCGGATTCTTCCTCTACTCCTCCCATTAATAGCTTAAAACACATTCATACTTTGTTATAATCTGGCCACACGGTAACTCTCAGATACTAAAATAAAAGTTTTCTGTTTCAATTTTAACTTCAACTTTATCTAACTTTTAAAGCTGAAAAAAATTTAAAAAAATTGTCACCAAACACACCCAAGTCTAATGGTAATTGACCACGTATAAGACTGAAATTTTAGTGATTCATAGTACTTCCTGCATCTACTTTTTTCTAGTTCAATACATTCATTAGCATGCTTATTATAATTTTGATAGGCAATACTGCTTTCAAATACTATTGCAAGTTTATGGTAAATGAAAGATGACTTCCCTTTATTTTCATGATGCAACTAAATGTCCAAAATTTTTCCTGTGATATTAGTTCCTACTTTTTTATCATATTTTTTAATTACTTCATTCGAAGTTTTCCATTTTATCTTTCCTTAGATTTTACCATTTCTCACCTACTTCTAAATAGAGCACACACCTCAAACAATGAAATTCTCAAGATGAGCTCCCAAGAAGATCATCTACTTCCAAATTATGAATACCCTTCTACCCTCCTTATTAGGAGAATTCTACCAGTGCTAAACAATTTTTTAAAAAGAACATGCGAATATACATTTACTTCATTTTCAATAGGATCAGGTCAAATTTTACATTGTATAATATAATATATCAACTGTAAAACATCCTCACAAATAGGAAACTACTAAATAAAAATTACATTCAACTCACATGTAAAAAAAATTATGAATACTTCAAAAAGGTAAAACGCAAAATCTCTATAAATTACTACTCTTTCACCATCATGAATGGAACTGCTTTTTCAAATCACCATTATAGTATCACCATACACTACTCTATCATGGAGTTGAAACATATAACTAAATCGATTGTGAAGAAAACAACACAAATAATCTTCAATTCATGTAACACCTAACCATTCTCACAAAATTCTACATCACATTTTCATCACATGGAATGAAAACAGAAGAGTAGGACCGCAAAATAGAATGATGTTCACAATAGAAATGATCCAAAGAGGGCACTAAGTCACACACAAAACAAGCATCCAATAATTTCACAAGTCTTATTGGTTTTCCACATTGGGAACCCAATTAGAAAACTTTCGTAAACAGTTTGAACATTAATGACTAACATAGACCATAGAAGACGACCCCTTTCTTAACACCCCATCCAACAAGCATGTCAACAACTCATATTGGAGGAAGCAGAAAAAAGGCACATAGTGCAAACCAAACTACTACTTGGATCGCTGTCTCATCTTTCGTCGTTTCCTCTTAAGTCTCCTCATGCGCTTCTTCTTCCACTGCAGGAAAATCACGGGAAAATTTTGTTTCAAATTTTGAAACACTAAAAATGCAAGACAGAGTAACACAACATAAATTTCTAAACAAATAATATGATAAATATGTAATACCAAAAATCACAGAATGCAGTAACACAAAAAATTGCATTCAATCTGCTTAAAGACTGTATTAGATTGTAAATTCATCAGATTTTTCACTTGAATTCAAGCAGGGTTGGTTCGAAGATGGTCCAAACCTAAACAATCTTAAGTTACAAATGGAGAGACATACTAGCACTCTATCACACGAATCTCACAATGGATCAACGGCCGGGTACAGTGCTTATTTTCATGAAGAATGACCTATACAGATGACGACATTACGTGACCACAAATTATGACATAGATTTGACACTTACCAAAAACAACGATCCTAGCCAACCTTCAAGGTAACAAGCTAAGAATATCTTAACAGCCGTAAAAATTACAACAAAAAACAACCACCAATGCCTTAATCACTGTATTCGAAAGCCACCGTAAAACTAAAAAAAGGAAAACAAAAACTGCAAACAAAAGTATTACGCATCTTCGTTCCCGTTTCCTTTGAAAACCGACAAATTCAAATTTTTCCACCGGATTCCCTAAAATCACAATGTCGCCTCAACACAGAAGCAAAGATGATTACTTCACAGATCAACGACTACATGAGAAAAAGAGAAACCATTCGTTCTAAAGGAACAACGCAACGCCCGCTCTCAAACGTAAGAAAAGAAATCCAAACGATCAAACGCATACAAAAACGGATCCAATAGATTGAACGATGACGAACATTTCAGGCGGGAGATCGTACCTTCGCCCTCATGGTTGCGTCGTCGCTAGTCTTCTTCTCCGCCGACCAAAAGCTCCCTTTTCCTTCCGGCGGCGACGTTTCGGATGGGTAACAGATTAGATATTTATAGTTATCTCCATCTAGGGTTTTAGAAACTCCCACATACGTAAACGGATCTATACCCGGATCCGGAAAATTATTTCCATTCGGATAGTCCAATGGATTCTTTGCCCTGGACCAATTGGGCTCTACCCAAGCCGAGCAGCCCACGAAACAAAAACCACGAACCTCACAACAAAATGAGAAGATCCCCGAACGTTTGGAAAAGTTTAATTGAAAATCAATTGACAATTTAGAGATATTAAGGGTCTGTTTGTACATGATGAGGAATAAAATAACAAGAATTTAAGAATACATGTAAAATAAAAATAACGAGATTTAACAAAAAATCAAAAAATAAAGGTTATTTGTGCATGTTTGGGAAATGAGAAAAATATCAAAAGTAAAACAATACACGTTGAGTGTTTGTATTTTGGATTTCCCTTGTATTCTAAGGGAAAGAGATGGAAAATGAAAAATACTCAAATATTATACTTCAGTTGGGAAATAATGAGAATCAGATTTCTCATTATTTTATGTCAGCACAAATGTTTCTAAAAAATAAGTCAACGTAGGAAAGTGAATTCTCATAAATTCTAAGTGAGGATTTGTGCACAACGGATTCTATCGAAATTCGAGTAAAATGGAAAATGAGAGAGTTAAAAACAAAGAGTCATGTTTGTACAACATAAAAAGTGAGGGAAAGATACATGTTAACTACTTCAGAAAGTAAAAAAAGAAGATGAAGTTATTTTAGTTGGAATTCAAAAGTTGAAGAAACTATTTTAAATCTACTTTGAGAAGAACCCAAGGAACTAAATGCAAAAACTAAAAGAGGATTTGCAAAAATAAAGAGGATTTACTGAGAGATCTACAAGAAAAACTAAAAGAGTTATCAAATAATGATAATGAATTTATTGCAAGTGATGAAGAAGTACGAAATAAAACAAACGCTTAGAGTCAACAAAAACAAAGAAAATGTAGATAATTTGCAACACTAAATGATGATGTGGGGAAGAAAGAAACATATAATTTATTTGAATTATATTCTATCAATTTATGTAATATGAAAACTTATGTATTCTGTCACTTTTATGATGTGATAAATTTTTATTACATTACTTATGTAATTCTAATACATTCATTTTAATTTTAAGATATTCTAATTAATTTTGTGACTGTCACAAATATTCTCTATTTTTGTTTAGTTTTTATAATATTTATAGAATATTATAATAAAGAGGCTAATTGAGGCTAATATTTATACTTTTTGTTTAGTTTTTATAGAATATTATAATAAAGAAAATGAAAGACTTCCATGCAAAAAAAAGAAAAAGAAGAAGAGGAGTTTCATACAGAAAGATCGCACCCATGGATAAAGAAACAAAAAAGCATCTACGGCAAAGAAAAGGCCGAGAAGAGCGGTCGGAACCGAAAGGCAAGAAGCAGAGGACTTCAATTTTTTTAGAAATTTTCACATATCACTGTACTGCTTAGACTCTGCGGTACATTTAGTAATTTTTATTATAAAATATTAAAATTATTTAATAAATATATTATATATTATAACAATATATTATAATTTTTATATTATATATAATAAAAAAATATTATCAAATATATTTTTATATATAAATTTTTATTTCACCGAAAACATTTCCAGTGGCTTCACAATCAAGCAAGTGAAATATGCATAATTAAATTAAAAATAAATATCACATACTTGTGTAGTTAATGAAATTAAGTTTTCGTAGGATACTTTTTTCGTAATATAATGATGAAAAAATACATATTCAAAGATTACTTATATTTCAAGAACGAAATATAAGTGAATAATGTTTCTTTCTTAACATTTTTTCTATTTTTTTCTAAACAATCGAAAATAGGTAGTAATACTTTACATAACGTTAAAAAAAAATTAATTTGTCGAAGAAGAACAAATATTTTTCCTGATTTTTCTCATGTGATTTATTTTCATGTTTATTTTTTTTGAAGTGATACAAATCAGTGTTTTATTGAACCTGATTTTTATTTTATGTTTCACAAATTTGACAAGAAATTAAAAAATTCAAAAATCTGTGAAAATAAAGTTAATATCTACTTGGTTATCTATAACTTATATTAAAAACATTACGAATCAATTTCATATTATCAACGTATTTTTATGAAAATTCGACGAATTTGGAAAATATCTAAAAAATTTACAAAACTTGTTTGTGATTTTTGTGTTGTAATCGGAAAATTTTCAAAACAATTATAAAAAATTAGAAAATAATTTAATTGTTGATGTCGTGATATGATCGACTTCCAAAATTTAGGTCTTTTTTTTTTTCTATTTTTCCTAATTTTTGTCAAATAATCTATTTTAAGCAGTGCTAATTGTGTAGTATTATGTTGACATGACACAAATTTTTTGATGACACAATAATATTCATGTCATGTTCATAAGCAAAAAAATCTAGCCTAAGCACGACCCAATTTTTTTCTTATTGTTTTCGTGTCATTTCATGTCGTGTCATTTCATTCCTTCTTCTTCCTTCTCCTTTTTTGAATCTTGGGAGTTAGAATCATCTTCCTTCTTCTCCCATTCTTCCTCCTTCTCTTCTTCTTTTTCCTAAAACTCTAACCTTAAATCCATTTCATTTATTCTCCCGAGTCCCAAATGGTTGAATCAACGAATCTCCTCCTCCTTCTGATCTTTTCCTCCTCTTTCCTTCTTCTCTTCTTCTTTTTCCTAAAAGGCTAAAACCCTATTTTTATTTCCCTTCGCAAATTCACAACAACGCTGATAGGGATCAAAATTACGAATGCCAGTAGGCATACAGAACTTTCATCAACTTAATAGGAACTTTTACTCAACTAGAGGAGTGTTTCACAGCTGACCAGAACTTCTAATGAATAATGGAGGAACTTCCACTCAACTAGAGAAGTGTTCCACAGCTGACCGAAACTTCTAATGAACAATGGAGGAACTTCCACTAAACGGGGGAGGAACTTCCACTAGACGGGGGAGGAACTTCCGTTGAATGAGCGAGAAATTTCCGATGGACACGTGAGGAACTTCTAGTGGACGGGCAAGAAACTTCTAATGGCTAGCCAGCCTGCTGCTAGTGATGGCACTGTGGTTGCTTGTCACCGTCGTCGACGAGGGTAGCCGCCCATCTTGTGACCCTCATTGCCCCCTTGACTCTCTCAGCTAGCTGGACACTACAACCTTGCTGCTCGTTGCCCGAACCTAAGCCCAGCTCGCCCCATGTGCACCCCTAGTGATTTTGTATTGCCTTGGCCTACCTACCTATCTCGTATCATGTTGGATTTCGTACCATGCAAAATTCCCTAACCTAGGCAGGACCCACAGAACTCTGTCAATTCGTATCATGTCGTTGATTAGCACAGTCAAATCTTGTCAAAACTATATTAGGTTATGTCGATACAGTTTGACATGACACAATTGTCATGTTTAATTTTAAGGAAATAAATTCTTTGGAAAGCAATTTTTTGCACAAGTGTCAACTTCATTTTGAATGGTTGTTGAGAAATTAAAGGTAAAGGTATTTTTAACATTTCACGTACAGATGTTATAGTAAAAAAAACTCTATTATAATTACTATTAACATATCTTGTTTAGTAAAAACATATATATTACCAACTTCATGCAATAAAATTTTCACTAAACTTCGTTACCAAATGCATCTTACATAGTTTTAATATTATTTATAAAATTACTTTTAATTTCAATTTTCTACCGATGCGAGGCTAAAATATCTTGTTGAAAAAAAACTAAATAATAACACCATTGATTGATGACCGGCTGAAATGCATGAATTAAAACTTGATTTTTTTTTTACTCGTAATTTTTAGAAGTACTTTTAGTTTCGTGATGACATTCACATTTTTCAATCTATTTTTTTATTATCAAAATTATTTTTATTATTTTTTTATTTTAAAAGTATTTTAAAATAATTATTTTTTCTATTCTCAAAAGTGAAAAAAAAAAAAAAAAAAAAGGATCCTTAGAATCTGCGAAAGGATGTAAGGTTGGAAACAGAAAGACCGGAAGCATTCAATCTGGCATTGTTAATGAACCGAACAAAAAGAGAAAACCACCGACGCAACTCTGCACGCTCGCCGAGAGCGGCCAGAAGCGGAAGGCGCCAAGTACCAATGCAGCAGCGCGGTGGGTGGTCTGGAGTTGGAGTTTGGGTGTCACGGGTCGCACACGAGACGGACAGAGAGACGCCGACGTTTGCTTCATCCCACCGTCCTAATCGCTTCGAAACGTCCGTCCGTCCGTCCGTCCCTCACTCAGTCAACCTTGTGCGGCGGGCACGCAAAACTCCAAACCCGGCCACCCTTGCGCCAAACGGTCTGTCGCCGGCACGGTACAAGCTATATCGTAGTCACTGCGTTGCAGCGTTGCATGTGAGCGGCGTCACAAGCGGACGAGCACGAGAGCGACCGAGACCCACCCATCATCTTCAGTCGTCTTCCTTCCCAACATACAGAAGACATCCGCATATACGCGCAGCTTCTGTGTGTTAATGCAGATATGCGCTTGACAACGGGATATTATTTTACTCTACTTATATCTTCAATTTTTTACAATTATTGAAGATATATGAAACACATCGTTACCTGATGGAGCCTAAAATGTATTTATTTTAACTTCAAAGAATTATTTTAAAAGTTAAGAATTTGAAGTAGTTAGCAGTACCAGAAAAATGAACTGTAATTTAAGAATAATGTTTATTTGTTAAAATAATTTTTTTTTTTATAATGATCTAATTTTACGCTTGAAGGTTTTGTTATCATTAAATGAGCTGTATTTTCATTATAAAATACATTGTAAATGCTAAATTTAATATATATATGTCAAAATACTTTTGTAAAATGTTAAACTTTTGTAAAATATTCTAACGAAATCAATTACAACTTTAGTTTTATCTAACTTTGAATAAAAAAGTTGTCTTTAAATGTATCTTTGGGTAACTTTAAATGTTAGATAAAATTAAAGTTAAATTTGATAAAATAAATAAAGTTAAAATTATATAATAATTAAGATAAAAAATTATAAGTTAAAATTTATATAATAATAATAATAATAATGTTAAATTTTTTACGTGGAATTAAAATTAAAGTTAAAATAAACGAAGTTTAAAAGGTTGAAAACTGCTCTCGATGAAAGCACGTGCAGTGGGAATTTCTTTTTTAGACGGTAGAATTTTGTCACGTGATCTCTGGGGACCATGGAAGGCCCGAAACACGTGATATATTTGTTTAGAATAAAAACGGCCATAGATAAAAATAACATTTTAAATTCAAATTCTTTTAAATTAATAAATATTTTTGTTCTAAAAACAAATCAATTGAAGCAAAAAAACGAAAAAATCAAACGTTCGCATGCCTCTGACCTTATTTACCACCTTCAACAACCATGAGCAGACTGTCCTCATTAAATATATAAACTGGACAGCTCTGCGAACAATTGATTTAAAAAAAAAAAATATTTTTAAAATAATTTTTCCGTAATAGTAAAATTTTAAATTTAACATCATCAATTTTTAATAAAATATTTTTCAATCACTGAGATATCACTTGAGTCGTCGCTCTACAAACAATTGGTATCTATAGTGTCTATTGTAAAAATATAAAAAAATCATTTTCTGGTGTAAAAAAATAATTTGAATTAAATTTTAAATGTTAAATATGATTTTACAAATAAAATTACTGTAAATAACAATACGGATCTTTCTGGTGTCGCACAGCTGTCACCTCCCTTTCTCCCATCCACGCTAAAATAAAGAAAAAAAAAAGAAAAATCTCGTGGAAGATCACGTGACGTGCGTGCGTGTCACTACTCACTGGACTATTAACTTCTGTATGTGTCTAGTAATTTAATTTTTATAGATTATTTATTTATATAAAAAAATTAAATTAAATTTATTTTTATCAATATTATTTACTTTTCAGTTTAAGATAGAAATAAAATTTAAACTTTATATGAATTATCCAAAATTTGGTCAACTCAACTTTTTTCGCCTTTTTTTGTTTCACCACGAGAATTAGTAATTTTGTTCAATTCTAATAGATACACAGATACCTTTATACTGAATTCATTTTTTCTCAAATTAATTACACTCAAAAAATAAATTCTTTTTATTTTATTTTTGATTAATTCTACGTGTACAAATGTATCCTTAATTTCAAGAGAATTCACCCAATAATTTTTGAAATTTTTTTGCAAGAAATAATTTTTAGATTTTTTAAGATTAATTTTAAAATAGATTAAAGTGAAATTAATGTGAACTCACGAAGGTAGCAAAGCAAAAAAGTTTACAGTAGATGATTAAAACTCCCGCAAATAAAAGGAAAGAAAACAAAAGGATATCGAAGAAGCAAAAGTTGTTATTATTATTATTATATAAATTTTTATCTTTTTATTCGCCCTTTTTCCATCTTATAACTTTTATATCTTTTAAAAAGTTAATAGTTAAAATTTAAAATATATCAATTTTTTACTATTTTTAAAATAAAAAATAAATTTAATTCTATTTAATTTCGTATATATATAAACATTAAAATTTCAAATTCTGTTAAATTTTACAAGATACATAAACATCTCTTCATTAAATTCAATTCTAATTAAGAAATAAATTTTTAACCATTTATTTTCGTTTAATTCTATATATACAAACGGACTCTCATAAGAAATTAGATGAATTTAAAGACTTTTAAATCAACTTTTAGTTCAATTGAAACTTTAAAATTGAACAAACAAACATACCATGTAACTTTAATTCACTAACCATTCGTCTTGTCATTTACACCTCAAATTAAAGATTATGTAATTTAATTACATGCATTAAAATGTGCTTCCAAACTTAAAAATGTGTCTTAATTTCCCTTCATTTAAAATTAGTGACTAATAACATATATATAATATTGATCGCGTTCAAATTACACATTTTTTCAATGAGGTTGATTGAATCTTTAATTGAATGTCACTACCCATTTGCGCATCACCATGTATTTCGCTTGCAGGCTTTTTGAACCTTGATAATCTTTAATGCAATTACCAGCTATTTTTTAAAAAAAATCTAGATTTTTGTTATTTTATTAATGAAAATTTTAATTTTAATTTTTTTTAAATATATTAATTTAAGATAATTCTCCAGTATCTATCAGTAAAATTTCAAAAATGTTTAATTTCATTTACTTTTAACTTCTTTCCATTACTAAAATCATTTTTTATTATTATATAAATTTTTATCATTTAAATTCCTATAAATTTTAACTTTATTTAAAAAATTAACTCCAACTCTATCTTCTCCGATTCTTGAAAAAAGGTTGTCCCACGTGCACTCGAATTTTCGAACTACTTGTTGCATTTACATTATTAATATTACAGAATCTTGCGGTAAAATTTCCATCTGCAAACAACATCTCGACCGTGAATATACGAATCAACGGTCGGGATTAGCCAACCACCGACGTTGCCCGTTGACGCCTCAACAGCGCATCAAATTGGATGACACTGTTCGCTTGAAACGGCCATCAAAAGTTAGATATAATTAAAATTAAAATTATATATAATTTAGGTAATAAAAATTTATATATTAAAATTTATATAATAATAATATCGTTAAAAGTGATTTTAGAAATTAGAAAAAATTAAAATCAAATAAAACCTTAATGTTGACTCTTGTTAATTTTAAAAGTTAGAATTGAAATTAAAGATTATTTTACATACGAAGTTGAAATTATATAGTAATTAAAATATTAAAAATTTATATATTAAAAATTATATAATAATAATAATTTTAAAAGTAATTTTAAAAATCGACTGTAACTAAATCTTTAACTTTGTTAGTAACAATATTTTTATTTTTATTTTTTATAAACTTTTACATATTTTATACATATAAATTTTTATTTTATAACGAATTATAAAATCTAACGTAAGAGAATTCTAACTTTTAACTTTCTACGATATTTAAATTAAAATAACTCATTATCAAGGGTCCTAATTCTCTAATGCCATTTATAAAAAATTGATTTTAAATTTAAATTATTTTTTACTGAAATAGAATAATTTGATTATTTTAATATTTTAATTTAAAATTAATAAAAAAATTAAATTGTTTTTCGTAAAAATCAATATATTCTCACCTGTTATCAAATACATCATTTACCTTTACTTCTCTTTTCTTCTTCCTCGGGAGAGACGTTGGTAAGGGTGCGTACCCAAAGCAGGTGATGGATACCAGCAAGACATTCTCAAGCAGAGGATAGCGGAAGCACACACTCACCAAGGCAGATTAACTTTGAGCAATAGAAATCTTCACCAACAAGCCTGTCGTAGGTTCTCTTCACCATCTCCCATACCATATCTCAGTTGGGTTTCTCTTCGTATGCTCTCTGGTGAAGGAGAAACACCAGTCTGAGGTTGGGTTGTGGAGGGGGGGAGCAGAGGACTGTACTGGGGGCAGAGAGCAGAATCTGTGTGTTGTGGGTTTTGCTTTCTCCTCCCTCAAATGGGAGGCTACTGTTGTGTGCATTTGGTGATGGTGGTGGTGGTGTGTGTATTGGGGTTTTGGGCAACCGCCGTTTGCCAGGAGAATGCCACGGGTGTGTATATCGTCACCATGAAACAAGCTCCTGCAGCTCAGCACAGGGACAGGGTGAGGAGGTTTGGCACCAGCGGCGTGGGAAACGAGGGCTTCGTATCATCATCATCATCATCATCTGTTACCTTCAACAAACCAAGGTACTCTGGTATTGGATCCTTCGAAGCTGTGATTCAAAAATGGATTCTATCTCGTGGAGTGATGCGTTGTAAACAGAAGCCATTCATTCATTCTCTCGAGATTTTGCGCGTCTTCAATTTTTGGCCCCCAAATTCTGATTTAGAAGTTGTGGGTTGTATGGCGGAGCAACCAACGAAGAATATTTCTCATCGAAACTCGAGTAGTTAATTGGTCTTCTGTATTTGTATGCAGGAATTTTTCTGAGAGCAATAGAAGTTACAGTTCATATCTTGTTCGGCTTCAGAATTCGCTGCTGAGAAGAGTGCTGAAGGGTGAGAGATATCTCAAGCTCTACAGCTACCGGTATCTGATAAATGGTTTCGCCATTGTTGTCACAGAACATCAGGTTAGATCATGATTCTTCCACTTGGGTGGTGCTTTAAATCAATCATAAAAAATAGGATTTGACTTAAATCCTTTTCTTTTTTTTCTGGTTGACTTGGAAACGCATGTTCATGTAATACCATGAATCTTTTATCCTTGACTGAGATGTTTATTTATTTAGATCCCAATTGAAACCAGTCATGAGATTTCCATCCCATTGTGATTAGCCATCTGGCATTTTTTTTAACTCCCTAGAACAAGTAGTTTGGAAATTTTTAGTGTGATAAGAATCATTAAAAACCATCAAATTTCAAGTTTGCTGGTTATCTATCTGCTTTGTTGAAAATGTTCAAGAGTGCGGCCAAAATTTATATGCATGCTCATTTCCTTCATACATAGGCGCTTCTCATGTGTGTCACTTTTTCATTCACTCCTCTAATATCCGACGTATAGTGTCTCTTGTCTCCAACCTTGGTACTTTATGGAGCTTAGCCATGTTAAATCTCCAACTTTGTGAAGCTGCAAATAAAATCTACATTGTCTATAGCTAAGTTTACCACTTTATTTTCTTACTTGTTCTTAACCATGAAGGCAGCAAGACTTGCCAGGAGAAAAGAGGTGGCGAATGTAGTGCTAGATTTCTCAGTTAATTTAGCAACCACTCATACTCCTGAATTTTTGGGGTTGCCTGGAGGAGCCTGGATTGAAGAAGGGGGACCAGAAGGTGCTGGTGAAGGAATTGTTATTGGTTTAATTGACACTGGGATCGATCCAACCCACATCAGCTTCTCAGATGATATTTCTGCCAATGAGTATCCTATTCCAGCTCATTTTTCTGGTGTCTGTGAAGTCACAAAGGATTTCCCATCCGGATCCTGTAACAGCAAGCTTGTTGGGGCTCGACACTTTGCTGCTTCTGCTATAACAAGAGGAATCTTCAATGGAAGTCAGGATTATGCTTCACCATTTGATGGTGACGGGCATGGAACGTAAGGAGACTTTGTAGATATCATGATATGTTTATCCTGCCAAGTTTTGACATTTATCTCCCCCTAACATGCTGGTGTACTATTGTTTTAATTATTATCTTAAAAAAATTTACCTAGTGGAACTGCAAATAGATCATTTTAAAATGGAGTATATGTTTTTGCAATGATGGGAAAAGTGCCACATGTTTCAATTGAACACATACACAAATACTACAATTCAACCCTTTTTTTTTTCTAATAATAAGTTTCTGAAATCATTCTTTGTGCCAAAATTAACATATTTCATAGGTTGCTTCACCATGTCCTATATTGTTGCATCCCTTGGACTTTGTTACATCAACTAGTTTATTATTATTTTTTGTGACATGTTCTTTCCAAAAATTCAACATATAGGAGTTACAGTGGATTACATGTCACTCACCACATCTTAGATATTTTGCTTTGTACAACTTTGACTGACAAATGAAAAGCTTCACAATTTTCTTCTTGATTTCACTTTCTTGATTCTGTTTTCTGAATGAATTTAATGCTCAGTGTTTGTAACAAGATTTTTTCGTCTTTTTGTTATATTCTAAATTTCGACTGACGTTAAGAGTTCTTGTTTACAGGCATACAGCATCAATTGCAGCAGGAAACCATGGAATACCTGTCATTGTTGCTGGGCACCACTTTGGTAATGCAAGTGGTATGGCTCCACATGCACAGTAATCATCCATCTTAACTTGGCTCCTTTATATCCTGAAAAAGGATCTACAAATTGATATTTGATATTCTTGTGTTTTTCATCCAGCATTGCTGTTTATAAGGCTCTTTACAAAAGATTTGGAGGCTTCGCCGCTGATGTAGTTGCTGCAATTGACCAGGTAGAGAGAAGCATGTGATTACAATTAACAAGAAGTTTGTAGACTAGTACTTCCATATTGATTCAATATGGTATCAGAAGTAATACACCAGTCAAAGTGATGCTGATGAGATTCTCTTAATTAGAAATTCATGGCCATAGATTTTAACTACAGGCATATACTTGACAGGCTGCACAAGATGGAGTTGACATCATCAGTTTGTCTATAACTCCAAACAGACGCCCCCCTGGAATTGCAACATTCTTCAATCCTCTTGATATCGCATTGCTTTCAGCCGTAAAGGCTGGGATTTTTGTTGTCCAAGCAGCTGGAAACACTGGACCTTTACCAAAAAGCATGTCTTCTTATAGTCCTTGGATATTTACTGTTGGTGCCACCATTCATGATAGAACCTACAGTAACCGCCTTGTTCTTGGCAACAACTTGACCATTGAAGGTGTTGGTCTTGCAAGTAAGTTTGTATCTGTCCACAATTCCACTCTCTATTGAACTATTGATTCACATTTCATTGTATGGAAAAGCCTGAAGTTGCCCATGAGGGTCATTAGCATTTGTTATGGTTTTTCTTTCATGTCTCAGTAGAATGATTTGGTACCTTTTTTGTGGTGAAAAATGAATGGTGAGTATTGAAGAAACCAGATAAAGTTTGTCTTTAATGAATAAGCCTTTCTAGCTATAGTGCTTTATTCCTTGTTTCATTGGAAAGAGTTGAATGTCAATGTTCAAATGATCTGTATCTTTGAGTTTATCAATTATTTTACAAATCGAGATTATCCCTTCATCATTTGTATTTTGAGATCACAGTCATGGTTCTTAAACTATTAATGTGGTAGAATTTAAAATTTTGTATTTCTTCAGGGGGAACTGATGGTGACTCTATGTACAACTTGGTTGCTGCAACTCATGCTTTGAGAAATGATATAACAGAATCAAATGACATGAACGTTGGAGACTGCCAGGATCCTAGTCTGTTTGATAAGGATATTATTAAAGGAAACATTTTAATTTGCAGTTATACTATCCACTTTGTGCTTGGTTTGTCTACCATCAAGCAAGCTTTACATACAGCAAAAAATGTCAGCGCAGCTGGTATAATTTTTTTCATGGATCGATATGTGATTGGTTTTCAACTGAACCCAACTCCCATGAAAATGCCTGGTATCATTATACCGTCTTCAGATGATTCCAAGGTACGGTCCAACACATGTTCTGTTCAGCTCATTTTTCCATTATGCATTTTATCTTCAGCTCATTTTTCTGATATGCATTTTCTCTTCAGCTCATTTTTCCAATAAGCATTTTCTGTTCAGCTTATTCTTAATTTGGGAAATCATCCATGTGGGATGAATATGCATATGTTTTATGTATAGGTATATATCCTTTGAAAGTAAACTTATAATTCATGTTTGAAATACTATCCAACTTTCTCTGCACACAATAGTCATGCTTGTCAACGTAACATTTACTAAGACCATGTTTTTGGTGTTACGTGTACACTACTTCATGTTAAATTGAGTATTGGGTGCCTGCCTTCTTGATTTCTTTTTGCGTGGATGACTAACTTGATATTACTTCAGTCAGTGTGATTCAAGTACACATTTTTCTCTCTACATCTCAACCATCTTTTTCGAGGTCTATCTTCATTGCATGGTTCATGAAATTAGCACAGTGCAAGATATGGGTAATAGATGCCTATATCCATGGATATAGATTACAGAGTGGAAACTGGCAACTACTGCAACTCAGACTGGCAGCTATTATGATCGCTTCCCGTTAAATGATTGATGGATGCTCAAGCACGATAATCAATCTACCATTATCATTTCCTAATTTAAAGATACTCTTTAATATCTGAATGGTAAATACAACAATATTTCATCTGAAAATTTCTTTTGTCAACCCTATAAAATTTACTCAATCTTAAACCTTAAACCTATGTAGTTCTTTCTTATTTTTAAGCAATCGTAACAAAATAAATGATCGGTACTGAATGTGTTTTTTGGTGTCTTATGAATCTTTTAATTTCTATTACTAATGAATATCTGAGTTTGAGAGAAACATATATTTTTCTGTTTTTCTGTTTTTTTCCCGATATTTAAAGTTTTAGAAGAATTTGAAGGAATTATATCCATTTTGCAGCTTAGTTGTCCAGATGAGATCTGTTATTCAGAAAGCATTGAATATTTATGTATGATATGGCTGCGCATCTTACACTTTTTTTGCCAGATATTTCTCAAGTACTACAATGATTCACTGGTAAGAGATAAAGTGTCAAAGTCAATAAAAGATTTTGGAGGTGTTGCAAAAATATTAGGAGGGCAGAAAGCAAATTACAGTAACCCAGCACCTAAGGTTGTTTATTACTCTGCTAGAGGACCAGATCCCAAAGACAGTGCACTTCAAGATGCTGACATCATGAAACCCAATCTTGTAGCCCCTGGTAACCTTATATGGGGTGCTTGGAGTTCACTAGGAACTGATTCTACAGAGTTTTCAGGTAACTCATCTGGAATTGATTAGGTACAATTTATTATTTACATATTGTGCTTGATTTCAAACATTGATCACCATCTACTGTTGCTTTCACGCGCAAATTTGTTGAATTATGCTGAATGTTCTTTTCTTTCCTCAAATAATGGGGCATAGATACAAGTTTAGTAGTTAAACTAGGGCTTTATATGGTGGAGATATTAAGAATGGTATCATAGAGGAATAGAGGATAATGAAACAAAACATTAGACACTGAAATATAATCTACTAAGTCATGCAAGTAAAAGCTCCTTTATTCAGAAGACCTTTCCTTATGTTCAACTTAGTGCTGGTTTTCACCTGATGTAATCATGTATCTATTCACAGGTGAAAATTTTGCAATGATTTCTGGTACAAGTATGGCTGCTCCTCATGTTGCTGGTCTAGCTGCCATGATTAAGCAGAAGTTTCCAAAATTCAGCCCCTCGGCAATTGCTTCAGCTCTTTCAACAACTGCCATGCTTTGTGACAAACAAGGTGGTCCAATAATGGCCCAACGGACACACAGGATGCCAGATGAAACTCAGTCATCAGCAACACCTTTTGACATGGGGAGTGGATTTGTTAATGCAACTGCTGCATTAGATCCTGGCTTGATATTCGATTCCAGTAAGTCTACATAATGATATTCTTCCTAGTTTGAACAAGAATATATTCAAACGTATATGTTTAGCATTTGGTTGAATAGTTTGTGGTTCCTCCCTCTTACCTGTTGTTTATTTTATCCAGTTGAAATATCATTGCTTCACACACTAATACATTACAGAGTTGAAAGTGGTGAATTCAAAAGCAAAGTTGCACAGTTCTATGGGTAGTTTTGAATTTTCCTTGGCCTTCTTGCAGGTTTCAATGATTTCATGGCATTTCTCTGTGGAATAAATGGGTCCAGCCCCATCATTCTAAATGATACTGGCTATAGCTGCGGAACTGCCACCATGCATGGTGCAGACCTCAACTTGCCTTCCATAACACTGGCCGTGCTGAACCAATCGCGAACCATTTCAAGAACGGTCAAGAACGTTGCCAGTCGTGAGACTTACCGAGTTAGTTGCAGTCCTCCACATGGAGTCTCAGTCACTATTACACCCTCAAAATTCTTCATTGCAACTGGTAAATCTCAAAACCTGGCAGTTTCTCTGAAGGCCACCATGAACAGCTCATCTGCTAGCTTTGGAAGAATAGGGTTGTATGGTAACCTGGGGCATGTGGTCTCCATACCATTGTCAGTGGTCTCCAAAATTACATATAACACCAGCATAAGTTGATGCCTGACCCTTCTGTTCGTTGTTGGTTTTGATCACCTTGTCTTCTTACTTTTTTATGCAAATAGTAAAGAAATCTCAGCTAACAATGGCGTCTGTGTTGATAATGCTGTAATTTGTGAAAACCATTGTTCGACCTATCTGGCAAAATCCTTATTTTGATGCAGCTGTTGGTTGTATTCATGACCTGGACCATGGATGATTGCTGGTTTTCTTCTTAAAGCCTTATCTGCAATGTCATCTTCACACTTTGCAAGATGTCTGTATTCTCTGACATTTTCAAAAGCTCTTGACACCTCATGGTTGAAATATGAGAATCAAATATTATGAAACAACATGGATGAAAACTCTTGCCGTTACATGTCATGGATGGAAAAAGGCTAAGCAAGGATTTGATTTCTAGGGTTTAAGGTTTAAGATTTAAAATTTAGGATATGTAATATTTATGCACCTTTTAAGATAAGGAAAATGCATTTACCTTTCAGATTACGGTAAAATGTTAGTTTGATCTGTTTTGACACCTCATTGTCAGTAGGATAATGATGCAGGGAGTTTTATAACATCAAAATAGCATAATGATGATTTAATACAGATTAAGATTAGCAACTGAAAAATAAGCATGGATCAATAATAAGTCAAAATCCCACATATTTAACAAATAAATTAAAATTTTCGAAAGATGAAGGTATATGGTCAATCATCAATGCAAGATTATTGCATTACAGCGAATTTATACGGAAAGATCACATTTTATGATATAAAACCTGGGGCGACATGTGTTGTTGTTTCAAGCAAGATTGAAGGAGCTGGCACAGCTCTCCACGAACTTCCTGGCCCCCTTGAACCACCTCTTGTCGCCCGCCTGTGCCTTGCAGATGTAAAGCTTCTTGCCCTTCACAGCCGCAGTTATGAGCTGGTGCTTGCCGCCCTCGTCGCCGTCGGCCGTCCTTGTTAGGACCGAGATGTTGTAGTACTGCATCCCGCCAACAACTGCGGCGGAGGTGCTCAGTATGTTGGCGCTGGCCACGGCAGATGCATCAAACCCTCCCTGATCAGCAGGCCATGACCCAATTCAGATACACAACAACGTGTTACAGACCGATGTTCCATGGTAGTCGAAGAATTCATTCTAAAAGACCAACCTAATAGGAGAAAAAATCTATCTTATATCAAGATTACAATGATATTTACACCACCAATGTAAGACTAAGACTATTTCATCTCGTATTCAAATACTTTGTATCAATGCACACCACGCTTCTTACACTAACATCTTCGACGAATAAGCCCTTAGCATAACCTAATATTTGATTTGAATCGTATAAACTTTGATATCACTTGTTATAGATTAATGTCTCATATCATCGTAATTAAAGAATTCATCTTGAAAAAGTACATCCCATGTCAAGACTAGGTTGCATTTGTTTTCCAAACAAACACTACCTATAGCCTTGTTTGGGGTTGAATTTTAGTCAACTTTTAAAATCATTTCTAATATCACGTACAGCTTTTTTTTAACTCTTTGAATTAGAAAGAGTTGAAGATGTAGTTAGTTAATTTCGTGAATAGAGTTAAAATTATATGATAATTTAAATTATAAAAATTTATAAGTTAAAATCTGTATAGTAATAATGATATAAGAATAATTTTAAAAAAATTGTTAATAAATATATCTATAAACTTTTACCACCTCCTTTGATTACCATCTAACTCTTCAACTTCAACCAATATTTGATGCGTATCAAACCAATTCAAGCCCAGACATTTTCGTTGGCGGCGCTCACCTCGGATTCGGTCTTGCCGGAGAACGTCTGTTTGCCCAGCAAGTAATCGAACTGCGAGGAGCAGAGAAGAATGAGCACGGAGGGTTGAACGCAGGAGGAGGAGGAAGGGATGAAAGGGACGAAGGAGGGCACCCCCACATACCTGTCCGATGAATTCTTCCGGCGTGCCGTAGTCGGCGACGGAGTTCTTGTCGGAATCGAGGATGGCGACGGAGAGGTTGCTGATGGAGTCGAAGTTGTCCTCGTACCTCATCACTTGTCCGGGGAACTCCACCTCCTTGCTAGGGTTCCACTTGGACGGCACCAGCACCTTGAATCCTTCGCCTTTGTACTCTAAGAACTCTGTGTTCGTCTTCGGCTTCCCGAACACGTTTGCTGCGACGGCGGAGGTAACCGATCAATGGGTCACCATTAACGCAGACCCAGAAAGTAAACATCAGTTACCGGATTCGCCGTAGGCTGCATCAGCCGGCGACACCTTCGCACCGACGCTGGTAGTGGCAATAGCACCGACGAGAACGGTGAGGGAGACGCGGCGGGAGACGACGGCGGAGTCCTCGCCGCAGTTTTCGACCCGCTGCTTGCCGGCCCGAGGTCTGCGGCGGGAGACTGCGGGATCCTCGGCCCTGCAGCTGCCGAGCACGGCTGGCCTGACCGCCAGGAGAGGTCGGCGGCGGGATGGGGCCTTGGGCGCGTGGGCGTGGAGGAGGAAGCATGCCGCCGATGCCATCGCTCTCCCTTCCTCTGCCTCGCGTCGTGCTCCGGCCGCTGCTTCCCCCTGGTGGTGGGTTCGGCGGCTGGCTGGCGCTTCGCATCTTATCTTTTGTCGGCGGTGGACGCACCGGAGACGACAGGTTTGTGGCTTACAATTTGGTCCACATCGCCTTCATCGATAAACAAAATATTGAATTTTATTTCATTATTTAAATAAAAAAATACTCTGTGATGCATCACAAGCTTTTCCGATGGTATATTAATTTAATAATTTAAATTAAATTTGAATCATCCTCCTCGTCCTCTTCCTTGAAGGTATCATTCTATGTTCCACCACCATGTTTGTGGTGAGGTGCTCATGGTAGCATATGACTATGCCATCTTGCATGATGTGAACACCAAATAGTACTTTGATAAGCGCCCAAACTATTAAAAACATCAAAATTTTCTTAAATAATATTTAAAATTATTTAAAATATTAAATGGTCTGAAATAAGTGCGTGAATTATTTAAATTTTCAAAAAATATTTGAAATGTGAAATGCTCCATTATATAAATTAAAAATATTTGAAATGTTATTATATTCATTTCTTTTGCAAAAGAATGTATCAATTGTTGCATTCATTTTTATTAATGTATCTGGTAGTTGTGAGACTTTTTTAAATATTTTAAAGTCTTGGGTTTAAATCTTCGTTCAGGTCTCGTTTGTGTGAACGTTTAGGATGAGTTATTTATTGTACAATTATTTTTTTTTATTATATATTATAAGTGTTATTTATCAAATAATTTTAATATTTTATATTAAAAATTATATCAAAATACTTATATTATAAATCGTATAATTTCTTAAAAAATATAAACCTTACCTAACTTAATTTTACCTATACAATAATCAAATTTTAAAAAAAATACTATTCAGATTTATTACAGTTTCACAACTACAGTTAACCTTAACATTATATAAATATTATTCAAACTTTTGAGAATATATTTTTATATGGTATCAGAGTAGATTCAGACATATACCTCGTAAGTCACTTTGGTTCGAACATCTCATTTAGATAATGTAAGGAAGACACTTATTAGCTTAAGAGTTCAACATAAGTGTGAGAGAGTATTGAAATATGTACATAGTCTCACATTATATAAATATGTAGTTGACTTGACTATATTATACGTGGAAAGATCTTTTTTTTCAATTGTTCAAAGACTTTTGAAAGTGTATTTTTACAAAATTTACCAATAAAAAGTAAAAATATAAATAAATAATATACAAAAAATATAAAATTATGTTTGAAATATTAAAATATAAAATATTTATAAATTTTTTAAAATTAATTTTCTATAATTTTTACGACGTATATAAATAATTTTAAATTTTTTTATTTCCTAATTTTCTTTTTCCTTTTCTATTTTTTAAATTTTTATTTCTCAAATTTCTAAAGTACACAAATAAATCCTTTTAAAAGAAAATAAAAAGAAAAACTAAGATTAAATCTTGATCATTCATTTATATATATTGACACCTGCAACAAAAATTGTTTCTGCATCTCAATTAATGTCAGGGCATCATTCACTTGACATATTTATAAATATTAATTCAACGACCTTCCCATCTCTCTGTTATCTCCGCTTTCTCTCTCTCTCTGCCCCTTTTCGATGCCTCATCATGCGAGCCCTCTTCAATCGACACCTTTGTCTGTGATTACCAAGCTCAAGATGATAAGTAAACGTATTTTCCTCGCGTCCCTCCATCTGTCACTACTGTCTTTCTGTGAGTCGACCTCGTTCGCCAACACTATCGCCATTGTCATCGAGGACGGAGAAGATGAAGATGGGATTGAAAAAAGGCTCCGCTGGAAAAAAAGGAAATAAAACGAATAAAAGGGGAAAAAAAAGAAAAGGAAGAATATATATATGTATGTATGTATGTAATAATATATTGATAAAAATAATATTGAAAGATCATATAATAGACATAATACATGTAAAGTGTGTAACAATTATAAGTTAATTTTTAATTTTTAAATAAATTGGAAAGTTACATTTTTTAATTTATTTACAATTTAAAATTATATAAAAACATTTTAAAATGTGTTATTTAACCATATATAAATATTTATTTTATATGAAAATTATGAAATTGAAAATAAGTTATCTAACATTTATTCAATTTAATTTTGTTTAATTTCTAAAATGTACAAACACTCGTATTTCTAATTTTATTTAATTCTGAAATGTGTACAGATATCTTTATACTAAATTTAATTCCATTCAATTTAATTTCAATTGAGAAATAAATTTTTCATCCAATTTTGTGTGCACGACCCAACCCTCTCAAAAGCTTACCCAAATTATAAACTGATTTAGTATATATATGAATGATCAACTACTCTGTCAGTACATTTAAATCGAATCAATTAACAAAATTACAAGAATTTAGTTGTAGATCAAATTAAAACTATCTATAAAATATATGATTTCTGTTAATAAGAGGTATCTTCATTATAATGCTCTTCATCAGTAACTTTACATATGCATATTTATATGTACATGTACGTACGTACTTACATATATGTATATATACATTTGTGTTCTTGATATAAACACTAGCTTATAGTATATTTATGTACTTACATATGTATATTTATGTTCTTCAGTTAATGCATGCAAGGGAAAGTGTCATTTGCTCAATATGTAAGTGCCAATTGATTAATTGTAGAACTCATTAAAAGATTGCATGGCATGCATGGTTAAAGATGCAAGTTCTTTAATTAATTAATTACCAGCACACCAATACAATTAATTTTATGATCAAGAATGATGAAGGTTGCATATATGTAAAAGTATCAAGGTACGTTTGGTAATAAAATGTTTCATTTCTAAATACGCAGAGAGTTGGGAGATGAATTTTGACACCAAATAAAGTTAAACTTTATAGTGAATTATGAAATAAAAATTTGTACATAAAGATTTATATAATGATGATGATATATGAAAATTTGTGTAAATTAAATGAAGTCTTAGATGTGTGTTATGGTTAAAATTATTCTTTGCCTTTTGTTTCGTTTACATGCATGGACTGTGGTTCCTTTGTAAACTGAAATTTATGGAAATCACAAGTTCAATTAGTGGCTTCCTCAAATTAGTAATTCATATTAGGGTTTGGAAAGCTTAGTTTAATTGCTTTATTTATTCTTCTTGATATGAACCAAACCAATTGCATTTTCTTTCTCCAAATCTTCTTTTCTAGATTTTTCATCAGACACAAACTTCGTTAAAAGTTTTATAGATTTCTCATGTTATTGGGAAAGAAGAAGATAATTAACGAATTGAAACCATGACAAGCTTAAATTCTAGAATCTAAGGAAAATAAACCAACTTTATTCAACCACAATTAATTTCAAGGGTTTATCTCAGCAAAGATTTTCTTTCATGTGCCATTGAATTGCATGTTAAGGGAGGGGGGGTTGTGTCGATAGAATTTGGGAGAATTGAATTGGAAGATATTCAATTTTGTCTAATTTAAACGTTTGTGTGAATATTCTTTAATGAAATTCAATTTCTTTAAGAAATTAGATGACATTCATAAAAAAAAAAGGATTCAAAATTCAATTTTGACACCTTCCATTGTGAATTGAGCAGAATCTCTTTGTCTCCTTTACCACCTACCTAGCAAGACATCTTATAACCGTGTCTCTCGAAAAGTCTATTCAATAAATAATTAAATTTTGAAATACATTAAGTTTTTACTATTTTTAAATAAAAAATAAATTTAATTATGTCCAATTCTTGGTATATGCATAAATATTGAAATTTTAAATTCTATTCAATTCTACTTGATGTACAAATACTTCAGCATTGAATTTAATTCTAATTGAAAAATGAATTCTTGTCAATTCTAAGAATTCATTTCCATCTAATTCTGCATGCACAAATTAACGAGCAATGATTATCACACAAGTATCAATTTTTTCACATATTAATCATCTAATGATATTTTAACCATAATAAGCATATTTTTATTATTGTAAACATTTTCTCATTACTGGTTACATTTCACATTTTACACTTAAAAGATAAAGTTTGTAAAAATAGAATAAATATATAAAAGAGGAATGTTATTTACAAATAAATATATTTTTTAAAAAATATTTACAAAAATAATATTTTTTGTAATTTTGTAGATACACTTTTATCAATAGTTTAATACATATATAGCGTTCAATCTTTTAGGTGAAAAAATTGCGTAGAGTTGCCAGGAGCTACGAAAAAATAGCTCCTCGATTTGAGAAAAAATCAACATAAGCCTGGTTTGTAAATTTTTTATTATTTATTAAATGTGACAACTTTTAAAAAATACTATTATTACAACTTTAAAAAAATATCATCACATTAATATAATAAATATTATTTATTATTCTATTATATATTTTATTCATTATTCATCACAAACTTTTGAAAAAATATTGTCATCACATTATTATAATAAATACTATATATTATCTTTTTACTTATTTTATTTATTATCTATTACAATTTTTTAAAAATATTATCATTACTTTTTTATCTTAAATCGTTTAAACTACAATGCTACTGGCTAGTTAAAAGCTTCAGCTTCTACAAAAAAACACAAATATTTAAAACTTCGTTTGGTATAATTTTTATTTAAATTAAAAATCATTTTTAACGTAATAATGGCTTAATGATTTTTAAGATTATTTTTTTATTTTTTTATCATGACGTCCAATAAAATTAATATTAAAAAATATAATTTTAATATTAAAATTATTTATTTTAATATTAAAAGATAATACAATGTAACGATAATGTGTCTTTTTAATGTTATTTTATCATAACCAAGTCACGACAAAAAGAATTTTTACAAAAATAAGAAGTTAAAGAAACTATTTTTTCTCGCTCTTAAAGTTAAAAAAGTTTCTACTAAATGCAATCTAAAACTTTTTTTTTGTTATATATGTTAAAGCAAATAAGGTCCAATAGTCAAATTTGAAATCAATATTATGGATATATTTGATAACAACTTTTTTTAGTTTTGAGAGGTAGGTAGAGTTGAAATTGAAATTACTTTTGTAAATAAAATTAAAATTATTTAATAATTTAGGTGATAAAAATATATAAGATAAAATTTATGTAATAGTAATAAGGGTTTAATGGTTCTGTAGGTGCCTACAGAACTCAGTTCTGTAGGCACCCGTTGGATGAAAGATGAACGGCTGTTTGATGAAGAGAGAGAGTGTTGGAAAAAAAAAGCCGCGCGGAAAAAATTTCCCTTCCCGCCGATGACAGCCGCGCGGAAAAAATTTCCCTTCCAGCCGATGACAGCCGCGTAAAAAAAAAAAAAATGATTGATTTTCCCCAATCATCCTCACCTGCGCAGTCCACC